>OU898284.1:72013215-72272215 GCA_918026665.1 Diabrotica balteata
ATATATCTTCATCTTCTACTCTAATGTCAATATACTTACTGTAACCGTCAAAATCTATAAAAATTACAAAATAAGTTTCTTAACAAAAACAATTGTATTTGTAAATAAAATTGAATAGTTACAAATAAGCCTCAATGTCATAAATATCAACTTAAAAATTTTTGAACTTTGATGGTACACAAGGCAAATATCGAACACAGTATTTAATTAAATCTTGCCCAAGTACTTTCGATCACAAGATCATCCTCAGGGGCATTTCGTCAATTGTGGCCTATCCAGCAATAATGGAATGTCATACATGTAAACTGGGACATAACAAATACACTAAAGACAAACAAACACTTTAAAATTTAAATTGGAGAAGCTACATTTTTATATTATAGAAGCCGGAGACATTCTGTCTCCGGCTTCTATAATATAAAAATGTAGCTTCTCCAATTTAAATTTTAAAGTGTTTGTTTGTCTTTAGTGTATTTGTTATGTCCCAGTTTACATGTATGACATTCCATTATTGCTGGATAGGCCACAATTGACGAAATGCCCCTGAGGATGATCTTGTGATCGAAAGTACTTGGGCAAGATTTAATTAAATACTGTGTTCGATATTTGCCTTGTGTACCATCAAAGTTCATTTATTCGAACATTCAACCTTATATTGGTTAAAAATTTTTATTATATTATATTTGTAACTATTCAATTTTATTTACAAATTCAATTGTTTTTGTTAAGAAACTTTTTCAAAATTATAGAGAAACATTTATTAGAATAGAACATTTTTGTATTAATATTTTTTGTAATATGTTAGCAGCAATTTTATATACAAAACTAATTTTATTTGGTGAGTTAACAAATTTTTTAATTTCTAGTTCAACTTTGTAAAATATTTTGTATTTTTTAGCAGCTCTTGATAATAATTGTAAACACAATTGAAAGCTCGAGTAAAAAATAGTTAACAAATAGACCCTTTTATTGACTCCAACCCATCCAAAACAGTTTTATATTTTTTCCAAACGAGTCACAAATAGTTCGTTTTTCTTACTCTTATATATATATATATATATATATATAATATATATATATATATATATATATATATATATATATATCGATGGCATAGCGCACAATTGTGGTAAGTGCAAAAACTAACATTTTACAGTACAGCCATTTGAAAGTTCTGTTGGATGGTGTGTGTAGGTTTTTGTTTCTATAAATTTAGTTTTGTGTAAGCTTGAGTACAGAACCGTTATCTGTCACATAGTTATTAGTTTAAAAAAGTTTACTTAATTTTAAATACTTAAATATAGATTTTTGTACTTATAGGTATGTACTTACCACATGTGGAGTTTCTTATATTGTACATACCCCATTTGACAGTTATATACTATAAGTTTCTAAATGAAATTAAATAAAAAATATCAAGGAAAAATTGTTTAATTCGCAAAAAGAATGAATACAAATATTTATTCATCATCAGAATTATCATATCTTATTCTATTACTTGTTGGTAAAGTGTTATAAAATGCTTCATACTCTCTTGGTATGACGTGAGTTTCCAATAAACTGAGCAAATCCTTCTTTTTTTGTTCACTGATTGGAAGCAGATTGGGATAAGCCTTCTTTAAATTTATTTGCTGCAAATCTGTTACCTGCAAGATAACAAACTTATCAGTGTAATCCATTCTCACAGCTTTACAAAGGGCAGTAAAAAGAAGAAAGAAGGCTACTCTAGTCAAAATTAAAGTTGAAAAGTGTGTTCACCACTATCTTAGTTGCCTCCTGATGATGCTAATTTAATTCAAGTGTTAAGTTTAGTGTTTAGTAGTTTTGGTGATAGTGGTGAACACATTTTTAACTTTGATGAAAAGCTAAAGGTTTCAATTTTCCAACTTAGTCAAAATAAAATGTTAAATAATACAATAACTTTACCTTGGCATTCCTCTTCTGATTAATATTAATGTTCATAAACTCTTCAGCATTTAAATTGTACTTATAAAGAATAAGGTTAGGTTTCCCTTTAGAAAATCGTAGCCACTTAATTTTTAACCAATTTACCGTTTCCCCGTTGGTGTTTTTTGTTGTGTTGTGTAATACTTCTGTTGTCAGCGCTTTAAAATCGTGAAAATCTTGGTTATTTAATACATTGACTTCATAATTTCTTGGATTAATTCTGGCAGTCGAGATTAGCAGTGCCCATTCCCTGGTAGTGTAAATTTTCTTATGCTTCCTTGCTCTTTCTATAGTGGCATGCATTGCATCTACTTCTAAGTAGGAATGTCCACTCTCCATGTACTTTAAATCTATTATTTTTAAATGGCTAGATACATTTACAGCATATAACATTGCAGCAGAGATGTGTTTATTTCGATTCTGACCTCCACATGTGTCAGAGAAACTAGATACATACTTGACAGTATCAGGTAAGGAACCTAAATATTTTAAAATGCATGTAGCTACTTCAGTACTTCCCTTCTGACCATTGCACTCATCCCACACATAACAAAAACCATTTTTTGAATGGGGTTCAAAAATCGTAAAATTGTATGCATTTAACTTTCTTTTATAAAATATTGCAGAGTCACCTGCAAATGGAAGTGTTAAAATGCTTTGTAGATCAAACGAAATAGATCTAAATGTTTTTCCATGATCCTCTTCTGCTCTTATTTTGTCAGAATGTTTCATCTGCATTGCTTCCTTTTCTCTATTCTTGTGTGCTTGCCACTCATTTTCCAAGTCACTTTTGTCTAAAGATGCATTGTATGTATTACATTTGGTACATTGATCCTTTTTTGGTTGATAAAAGCTTAATACTGGATCATATGAATGAAAAATGTTTTTATATACGTAATATGACACAGGTTCATCTGTACACTCTTTGTATAAACGGTACATTATACTTATATTTAAATCAGATGCCAAATATAGTTTTGTACTATCACGCCTGCAGTAATGAGACTCCATCCTAGGAAAAGAGTCTATGTGAGATTTTACAAGTGCATTATTGTTCTCTGATGTAGCATTCACTGGTCTTTTACCAATTTTTTTATCAGTGCCAGAATAATTGCCCATATTTGACAAAGTCAGAGTATCTAACATGCGGTGACTTATTGATAATGTGTTACAAAGAAACTTCATGCACACTCTAATTAATTTTCCTCCACGTGACCTTAAATGATATTGTTTGGACATATTTTTTGGGTTTTTAACATTTAATCTACGGCGAACAACGTCACTAAATGTTAATAAAGATGCTAGATACTGTTTTTGCTTACAACTGTCACTCAAACCCCAATATTCTTGACATAACACTTTTCTCTGATCTTCATTAAAATTAGCGTTGCATTTATATCTAAAATAATAATAACAATTATGTAATGATTGGGCACTACTTAATGTTTTTCTGGTTCATTCAGCTATTTTTCTTGGCTGGGTACTAAATCCACAATCAGTACCCAAAAGAAATAAATAGAAAGTCAAAACTTACCGGCATTTACTACAATTGATGTTCTTAACAGCTTTCATAGGAACAATTTTTCCTGACCTATTTACATATTCCTGACCACTTATACGATTCTGTTTGGCTTTGTTACGTTTCCAGTTTTCTGGCTGAGCTTTTCTTTGCCTTTTCATTCTAGGTACTGAAGGTGCATCATTGTTCTCATTATTTTCATTATTATCTAATTAAAATAAATAAATAAATTGTAAAATTAAAATATGGGCAGAAATAAAGTAAACAGTGAACAGTAAAGTAAAATAAACAATAGAATAATTTCATATTTTACCAAAAATATTTTGAAGCCCTTCTTCATGATCAGACTCCTCGGAGTCCTCTTCACTAGTTTCAGGATGATAACTTAAGGAACTATCATCTGAAATGTCCAATTGATTATTCGTTGCAATTACTTCACTACCACTAGGTATCTGTATCTCCATATGACTAGATGGTTCAGTAGTTGGCTTCAAATCTAATAATTCTGCTAGAAACAAAAAAAAAACACAATACAACCTGTTTTGCAATGTTTAGATAAATAAAAATGTTAGTATTTACAAATATATTTTTAATTCTAAAATAATATAATTTCCAATTTAGAGGTTATGAAGATCCATGTCTTAGTTTTTATGTTTCACTTACCTGTTTTTTGTTGTTCACACGCAAGTTGTACTAGACGATGTGCTCTACTATTCATATTTCACTTATTTTAGACTTCAAATAATATTAAACTTTATTAAAATGGAACGGAGCAAATACGTTGTTACTTACACCAAAGATTCTTTGCTTACACTAGTGGCAAGTTCACTCTGACAGTAAGGCTGCGTTGCCAATTTGTGTGTCAAAATGTGGTATGTGCGTACTTACCACATTGGTGCATTCATGTTAGAACAGTGAAGAGAAACCATTTGTGGTAAGGGCACATACAACATTTGGCTCATTTAATTTTTCTTATATTTAGCAGTTAACACATTATGTCAACTTGTATTTCTTACACGGTTCATTATTTACTTACCACATTTGTGCACAATAAACTTTGGTTCAAAATAATGTACTATGTGTACTTAACTAATTTTCTTAAAAATTTGTACTTACCACATTTGTGCACTATACCATCGATATATATATATATATATATATATATATATATAAATATATAATATATATATATATATTATATATATACGAACAAGAAGGCATGCAACAAATAAATATTATGATAAAGCTTTTAAAATAATACGACATACCTGTTATTTCTGCCTCCAATAATTCTATTGCTTCTTTACATATTGTTGGTGAGCCATCCTTCAAATAGCCTTCAGTTTCCGCCTGACTTACAATAAATGTTTTTTTTTAATAATGTTTCAGCTTCTTCCACTGTAGTACATTGAGATATGTGACCAATTAGACATAAATAGAATGTTTTAACTCTGCGGTTTAATCCCTTAAAAAAATTTGCATATTTTTTCATAAAATGAGCAATATCAATTGCAATCTTTGTTGGTTGCAGTTCGTCATTTCTTAAAGCATCAGCGTATTCTTCAACAGTTTTACATCTGCTATAGACCTTAACCATAGCAGTTAATATTGGTCTGCTATAATCGCTGACTAATTCATTAAATTTTGGAAAACCCAATTGAATGTTCGAGTTAAACCACATCTCATAATCTAAAGTTGTGGAAGAAACTGAGAGCATCTGCGAAACCATTAATTGACCAGCATTACTTTTAATACTTAGAGCATGCATAAATGTATGTTTCGTTGGAATAGTTACTGGGTACTTAATAGAGTGCACTAATCGCCCAGTGCTATCGACGCAACCTCTAAGCTTTCCTTCTTGAATAAAAATTTTTTTTGCAGCTTGAAGCTGATTATTTGTTGTGTATCGGACATAAAATGGATGATATCCAATATCCTGAATACTATTAGCATGAATTGCATATTTCATTTTAAGTAAAGCTGTTATCGGATCTTTATCCAAATAGCTAAAAGCTTTATATGTACTTTTTGCTGTAGTCAATACAGAAGATGTAAAGAGAGTTGAAGGCTCTTTGCCATTTGGAAGTATATTTTTGGAAGCTTCTTCTGCCCGGTACCTTTCAACACTTTTCGTTTCCAACATTTTACAAATGTCTGTTCTGGAGGGCTCTCTTAATGGAATTTTTCCACATTTTAAATTATTATTTTTTCCAGTGATATTGCCTTTAACTGTAACTAGATTTGATTCTTCGTCAAAAGTGCATTTTATCTGGCTTCCGCATTTGCAGTGTGCTATAAACAATATAAATTATAAAGTTTGAATTTACTAATAATTTTTAGTTGTTTGAACTGTTTGAACACGTCCTACTAAATATTTGAAGTAGACATACAACTACTATTAATAACCGTATTCTATAATAAAAAATATTATATAATATTATGCCTTGTTGAAATGAAATATTTTAAAACTTTGTATGTATTTACATCTAAAAGTATAAAACAATTTCTTAAATAATTTCATTAGTTTTCATTAATTGATTATGAAGAACTGTGGATGAGTTTTACAACCCGCACGTCGAGCACGTATGTGCCGTAAATCTAGACTCAATATTTTCCAAACTTTGATTTTAATTATTAACCTAAAACGTTTTGTAGGATTACATTACAACATTAAGATGCAATAAGTAGAAAAATTCTAATCCACAAGAAAACTAATTCCTGTAGTTGGCTGTATCTGTATACAATGTATCATATTTTTTATAAATGTATAATAATAATCAAATTATTATTATACCTTTTACAAAAAAAATCTTTAAACAAAATTTTCAGAAAAATTATGTTGAATTGAGTTTCTCCGCAATTTTAATAATTGAAAAGAGTTTTGTGATAGGTACACTCGTTGGACACGGTCGTACCGCGGAATTCGGCTTGACCATTTAACGAAAAACATTTTAAAACTTTAATTTTGAATATGGCTGGAACTGTTTTGTGCCATTACACTATTGTTATAGTTAGCAATCAACGGCTTTTGTGATTCGCTTTTGAAGCACGTATGACCGCGAACCTCCATTTGACACTTAAACGTAAAAATTTCAAAAGTTCGTTATCGACTATCTACTTTTAAATTTTTAAACTATACTTAGTTAAAAGAAAGACAGTTATACTTGTTATACAGTTATAAACAAATTGTGTTCTTTTCATTTTGGTTGGTTTGTGTTTTGTTACTAGTAATATCATTTTATATTCACTTGTGATTTCAATATTTTTCTATTTTTATTATGATAGAAAGCCTTTTTTTATTCTAATTTGTGTAATATGATATTACAGATATAGGGCGGAAGAGTAAATAAAATCTCAAAGCAAAATATATATATATCCGGTTTTTTTAGGCGTTACGCCCGTCCGGTAGGGATCTATGGAGGAGTATCACCGAGCCGCAAGCCCTTATCTCTTGCCGTACTGCTCCACCATAGGCCGATCAGATCCCAGCATATCCTAGTCTAAGCCGCAGATTCATCTAGAATTTTAAACTGCTGCGTTAAACTTTTTGTTTTCTGTACACCGAGCTGGGGCTCGACCCACATCCACTGAACCATTCGACAGTGAAGCGAATGAGAGGCAGCCGCACAGCCCGCTGAGCTATCTGACCGAGCAAAATATACAATTTGTAAATAATAAATTTATGGATGGAAGATAATAAATTTCATGACACTGTGTGTGTTATAGTCATCTTTTATTCACTTTTGGTATACTTGAAAGTCGATTTATTCGATTTTGATTTAATTGAATGATTGAAATAATTCGCTGAGGCTCTTAAGGGCACGTTTATATCTGACATTTATCTCGGTGAATAGATGTCGAGTGTCAGACATAAATTTGCTTTCGTGTTTACATACTGAGAAAAATTACTAGGAATTTATATCATTGATACTTCTAGAAATGCCGAATCTGAGATAAATGTACGGTTCGTTTACGTATACGCAGATATCTATATTTTGCGGATACCTAATACGTTTGTATGCTGTATCGTCTTTATTATGAATAAATATAAATAATTTTGAGATGTGAAAAATACGGTGTCTTTTCTGAATGCATTATTAAGGATCTAGCAGTTTTCGAATTTTTTATTAGAATGAAGCCTGATGATTTCAAAAGACTTTCTTGTAAAATCGGTTTCATTATATCAAAGAAAAATACCAAATTTAGAAAAACAATGTACAAAGTGTAAAAAGAAACACGAGTTTTTGTGTTTTTTAAGGGTAATTTTCAAAAGTTTAATTTTTATTTATATATACGCTAAATTGACGTATGTCTGAAAAAATCGGGCCCCTTTTATCAATCATTACTTAATTAATATCAATAGACAAAACAGCTGTTCTGATCAGTAATATTCGATTATATGTACGAACACTGATTTCCTACCAAAGTACCGTATAAATTTGACATATTTAGCATATTAATAGTTTATAATCTAATTACTAATTTATAACTAATTAATTACAGAAAGGAACATGTTCAAACTAATTCAGTTATGATAAAATTCTAACTTTTTTATTACGAATCTATAGAAATCATAAGTCAAATTTGAGTAAAAATTGAGTATTTTTTTTAGAACATTTCAACTTACCTTTAAAATTTTCTTTATTTTCATTTAAGTTTATATAATGCCCTTCAAAAAGAAATCCGCACGTATATCCCGTAGCTTCTGTAATTTTTAGCTGCATCTTATGCTCCCAAAGACCTGGGACAAAACCTGCGATAAACTTTTTTTCGGGTACCGCGATTATTACGCGCCGAACATATTTTGTATTTAACTTGAACCATTTTTAAAAAGTCTTCTACATTAACATCAAATTCAAAATTATCAGGTGTGTTTTCTAGTGAAATATCCGATGAATATACAGAGTCCTCGTTTCCATCATAGCTCCCATCACTGTCAATACTTTCTCTTCCTGCTACGGCAATGTAACTAATAGGATTACTTATAGGCTCGTAATCAGATCCAAGTAATTTTACTTTGATATTTGCTTTATTCGAGTGTACATACGTGTACAAAGAAATACTGGATAACCCCGACTTTAAAAATGCAGAAATGTCTTGCCACACCTTGTTCTTTTTACTCACAATTTTGTTTCCTTTAACGACACGATCCTTAAATGTTAACACTGCACTGAGAAAAGATTCATCACCGAGTTTTACAGGACGACCAACCAGATTTTCTCCCATTTTATTTCGTTGAACAATATGCTATTTTAACAGTAAAATAAAACACAATGTACTTTGAATTACGACAGAGAATAACTCATTATTACCTGGATAGACTCAGAGCTAAGCGAAGTGTACTTCCAATCTAGGAGTAAGGGTTACAGTCTTAATCGGATATTAGATTGATACCGCCCTCTTCATTATTATTCAATTTTTTGAATAAATTGCAAATATAGTGCCTCTGTACTGTCCCTGAGTGTCTTTTATGCTGAGTATAATAGTTTTGGAGTAATTTTTAATAGTAAAAACCTGTGCATTATATTGAGTTGATATCCAACTATTGAAATACAAAAACGTGCATTTTTTTTATAGCGGATGAAAAAATACGACTTTACGCCCCCGAAAATTAGAGCGTAAACTGCGTATTTTAAAAATATATATTTTTTTTTAATTCTGCTGACTCGAATATCTAGCTAGCGGGAACATTTCCAAATAAGATTGGTTTATGGATAAAATATTATCAGGGTGATCAAAGTTTAGAAAAAACTTAACATAACACTTTTTTATTTCAGTTATAAGTAGCGAAGAGTAACATTGTAAAAGAATCTTTTTCACCTTAAAGTTTAACAGAATTATTGACTTCCCATAGGAGGCAGTTGAGGGGTGAATAATTGCTGTGTGGAAATAAATTCGCAAAAACCTAGCAAAACACTGTGATATTAAAAAAAATAATTTTTTTCTGATTTTGCTGGTTCAAATATTGAGCTAGCAGGAACATTTTCAAATAAGATTAGTTTAGAAGTGCAAAATTATTAGGATGGTCAAAGTATAGTAAAAACTTAACAAACCACTTTTTTATTTCAGTTATAAGTAGAAAAGAGGAAAAAATTTCTTCGTAAATTTTAATCTAACACAATTATTGACTTTTCACAAGGGGTAGTTAAGGGGTGAAAAATTACTCGGGTTGTAATACATTTGTAAAAACCTAGCAGAACACTATGGTATATGGTATGGTATGGTATAACCGTAAGCCAACAGAATCGCTCCCCTTAAGGGTGGTTTGATTCTGAACAAATATTAGGATTGTAATTATTTAGTGAAAAATAGGAGAAATAATATGTCATCAACAAAAAGTTTTTTTTTAAATTTTACTAACTTGAACCTTACGCCACCAGAATCGCTCCCCTTACGGTTGGTTTGGTGGTGAAAAATTATTAGGGTGGTAATAAATTAGTGAAAAATGGGTGAAAAAATATGCCATCAACAAAAAGTTTATTTTTTGAATTGTGCTAGCTTGAACCTTAAGCCAGCAGAATCGCTCCCATTAAGGGTGGTTTGGAAGTGAAAAATTATTAGGGTGGTAATAAATTAGTGAAAAATGGGTAAAAAAATATGCCATCAACAAAAAGTTTTTTTTTTAATTCTGCTAGCTTGAACCTTAAGCCAGCAGAATCGCTCCCATTAAGGGTGGTTTGGTGGTGAAAAATTTTTAGAGTGGTAATAAATTAGTGAAAAATGGGTGAAAAAATATGCCATAAACAAAAAGTTTTTTTTTTGAATTCTGCTAGCATGAACCTTAAGCCAGCAGAATCGCTCCCCTTAAGGTTGGTTTGGTGGTGAAAAATTATTAGGGTGGTAATAAATTAGTGAAAAATGGGTGAAAAAATATGCCATCAACAAAAAGTTTTTTTTTGAATTCTGCTAGCTTGAACCTTAAGCCAGCAGAATCGCTCCCCTTAAGGTTGGTTTGGTGGTGAAAAATTATTAGGGTGGTAATAAATTAGTGAAAAATGGGTGAAAAAATATGCCATCAACAAAAAGTTTTTTTTCCAAATTCTGCTAACTTGAACCTTAAGCCAGCAGAATCGCTCCCCTTAAGGTTGGTTTCGTGGTGAAAAATTATTAGGGTGGTAATAAATTAGTGAAAAATGGGTGAAAAAATATGCCATCAACAAAAAGTTTTTTTTGAATTCTGCTAGCTTGAACCTTAAGCCAGCAGAATCGCTCCCCTTAAGGTTGGTTTGGTGGTGAAAAATTATTAGGGTGGTAATAAATTAGTGAAAAATGGGTGAAAAAATATGCCATCAACAAAAAGTTTTTTTTGCAAATTCTGCTAACTTGAACCTTAAGCCAGCAGAATCGCTCCCCTTAAGGTTGGTTTCGTGGTGAAAAATTATTAGGGTGGTAATAAATTAGTGAAAAATGGGTGAAAAAATATTACGTAGGTTAAAATGGATTCCGCTCATGTGTCCCCGCTAGCTTAAGGGTGCTCTCCAGTACCGTAAAATGCTTTAATGGTGGTGTTTGGAAATTCATTTTCCATCTTTCCAAGAATAGACTTTGTCTTGTCTACCCCATGTTGATTATTTTCCGAATAATTAGATGTATCAAAGTAACGTAGATTTTTGTTCATATCATCATAAAAGTTTGGTGTTTGTACTTCTAGAACGAGTGAATCTGTATCAGTATATAGGAGATTAACATTATTGCGGTACTTGTTTTTAATATAGCTGTAGAAAAAATCATATATGAATGTCTTAGATACATCCAGAATAGAAAAACCAACGAAAATAGGTTTATCATAAATAATTTTGGTTTTATTTAAATGAATTGCAACTAAATTTTTGCTGAATATTGATAATGAGTTAAATTCTGGTTTTTCAATTAAAGATTTTGCTCCAACCCTTCCCTTGCTATTTTCCCAATGAGAAAGAAGAAAAATATCCTTTCTTTTATCTACAGCCTCAAGGCTTTTGCCGAATATTAGCCTAAGTTTAAAAAGATCACGCTCAAATTCATTTTTGGCGTTGTTTCGGAGAAAAGTATTCAGATCAATATATTTTTTTAACCACATTGATTGGGAGAATTCTACTATTCTGTGCACCTTTTCTAACTTTAATCCGTACTGTATACATTGTTTTAAATTTCTATAATGTATTACATATTTTTTTTTATCGTATAAATTAGGAATCAGTTTTTTGTATTTACTTTTAGGTGGTTCTATTGACTCGGGGCAAAATGGTAGGTCGTTATGCTGATCATGCATATTAGGTGGATAATGCAAGTCCACTTCCAACACATACCCCTTTTCACCATCATCGTCAATATTAAAAACATTAAATTGATCAATTTCTGGTTCATTTAACCATCTAAAATTTCCCCAAGGAAGACATTCACTCATGGATGCGCCGTAAAGATTAGTTGCATCTAGATACATTATGTATGTTTCCGGTTTTGTTGGATCGAAATTACTTAAAAATCTGTTATTTGCAATACCCATTCGTTTCGTACAAGTAGCCACACCTCCTCTGATCCCTTTTTTGAAAAAGTGTACCATATCAACATCCGTTAGAAGTTGAAGCTCGATATCGGTATATTTTAACATGGCGTCCCAGGTTAGAGATGGGGCTGTAACATAATGTGCAGGATCAAGTCTGTATTCTTTGAGACATACCATTCTAAAATTTTCAAATACGTCAGCTAGTAGAAGTACATCTGATTTTAAATACAGCATTCCATAATCACCCATAGATTGACAGTTAAAATGATCCCAGACCTCCTGTGCTCTGTTATAATCTTCTGTAGTAATATTAATATAGTAATGTAGTAATATAATCCTCTTAAATTATCATAAAACTTTTCTTTAGATGGTAGATGGCTCTCTTCTAATTTTATGTAATTATCGATATATGTGTACGGAAATATACGATCTGTTCAAGTATCACTTCATTCCACTGTTCAGAACAGCTGGATTACTAATTTTATTACGAGATTTTCCAATTTGCATAAAATGAAAAGAGTTTTTTCATATGTAATGCGTTTTATTAGAAATATTAAAAATAAAACAAGAGCCCCTAGCTTACTTTTAACTGTGCATGAAACCAACGATTCATTTCTGCTATTGATTAAACTTGTGCAAGCAGAATCCTTTCATGATGAAATTTTATGTTTGTTAAATGATAAACCATTGAGCAAAAAATCCAGATTGCTTCATTTGTCTCCCATATTAGATAACGGATTACTTAAAGTAGGTGGTAGACTCATGCATTCAACATTGCCAGATAATGTAAAAACACCAATCCTATTGCCAAAATTTCATGTATTAACCAAGTTAATTTGTACACACTACCATGTCAGTAATTTGCATCCTGGACCACAGCTTTTATTGTCATTAATCAGACAACAATATTGGCCTATATCTGGCAAGGTTTTAGTAAAGCAAATTGTAAGACAATGTATTAAATGTTTTCGTGTAAAACCTCCTCACAACTATGTAAAAATGGGACCTTTACCCAATGAACGCATTACTCCTGCCTATCCTTTTGAAAATGTAGGACTTGATTATGCAGGTCCATTTCCACTAAAAGAAAAAAAGGTCGTGGAAGTAAAATTTTAAAATGTTATGTTTGTGTATATGTTTGTTTTGTAACAAAAGCTGTACATTTGGAATTACTCACTGATATGACAACTGAATGTTTTCTTGCATGTTTTAAGAGATTTTTATCACGAAGAGGAATTCCTAGTAATGTTTACTCTGACAACGGTTCAACCTTTAGAGCCGCTAGTAAAGAGTTAAAGTCTATCAAAACCTTTTTAAATGAAAACCAAAATAAAATTCATGATTTTGCTTTGACAAAAAATATAATTTGGCATTTTCCCCACCTTATAGCCCAAATTTTGGGGGTTTATGGGAATCAGCAGTGAAACAAATGAAGTTTCATATGAAAAGAACGCTTAAGAATATAAATTTGACATATGAGGAATTTCTCACCTTGCTTACCCAAATTGAATGTATTTTAAATTCGAGACCATTGTTTGCCAAATCAGAAGATCCATCTGACTTGGAACCAATAACTCCTTCCCACTTTTTGACATTACGTCCTTTGGTATCCATTCCCGAACCAAATCTCCTACCTATCCCAGTAAATCGACTAAGCAGATTCCAACATGTTCAACAGCTGCATCAGAGATTTTGGAACCGCTTTTCCAAAGAATATATCAGCCAGCTACACCAATCCTATAAATGGCACCACAGTTCGACTAACAAAATTGTACCCGGATCCTTAGTTATCATCCGTGATAGAAATCTACCTCCATGCAAATGGTCTATGGGAAGAATAATTAAGTTATTTCCTGGTAAAGATGAAGAAAATCGAGTAGCTGAAATCAAAACTTTCAATGAACTCATCACCAGATCTACACGACATTTGTTTCCACTGCCAATAGAAGTTTAATAGTGTCGCAGTGTTTTATCTCGGACTAAGTGTTTATTTTTTGCTTTGATATTTACTTTATTTTGTTAAATTTTGAAGATACTTCAACGCCGGGAGTATGTTAGGACATTTTTATACCAAATAACATTTAATTAGAAAATTAGTTTAGTGCGGCAACATAGAGCCTGTCACATGTCGGTGTGTTTTGTGTTCCAAAAAAAAAAAACAATCTGACAGGATCAAGTCGGCAAGTGACATAATGTAGACATTATTAAAATAATTTCCAAGAAGACGCCACGTTTTCGTTATTATCAAATTCATATGTACTAAGTAGTTTATATAAAGTTACTAAATATAATTCTATTTATTTACACAAAAATAATTTACAGTCCACACCAGAATAATATTTATCTACCATAAGATAATCCAACAACGACGCATTAAACCAAACTCTTTTTCGCCTGGGAAATATTTCCTTATTTCATTGCATTGACTAGACTCTAATGTTTGGCTTAAGTTATCCAAAGACTTTGCTAAAAATCTAAATGAATCTACAAACTTCAATTTTAAATAAACATTATGTTTTTTTGAATCATCACTCTTGTGTACTAGAATAGATTTTGAAAATGTAATATACTTTTCTTTTGTTTGCGCAATAGCTGATATAGTCTCCCCATTAGTTGATAATTCCTTAATAAACATGTGACAATCGTAATTTATTATATTATGAAAAAAAATTGGAATAAAATTAGGTACCTTAAAATTTAAGTTACAGGAGTTGTGTGACGCGCCTCTGAATAATCCGGAAAGGTGGTCATGATCCCTGACTCTGGAAGATAATAATGGTTTTTGACAGATAGAACATTCGGTAGCATTCAGGAAATTCTGGTTCTCATCAGGAGTCAATGGTGTCATTGGTTTGATATGTTTCAGATGCTTCTGGTATAGTTCATGAGCTAAAACATCTAACTTTTGAACAAACACTTTAGCAGCGTCCTCACCCTGATATGATTCCAATCTTGATAAGCTATCATCACAACTGCACTTGAGGTAGAAACAAAATGAATAAGGCTGGTGTTCTGCGACTTTGAATGTGTAGGACTGTCCATCTGATGGCTCACAATGGGAGATCGGTTTAAGAATCGACTCAAAATCAGCATAAATTACAAACGGGTGTTGACTTGTCTTTTCAATATTGATAAATTTTAAAATATTGGATGGAAGAGTTTTACCACACTTGTTAACTCTCAATTCACTGGTTGGAAGTATTGTAGAGATTGAAACCTCAATACTCTGGGAGTATTGGATTTTAGAAAGTGTAAGACTTAAAAATTCCAGAAGAACTGGAAGAGAGGTGATGAAAATACTAAAAATATGGCTAAGCTCAGAGGAACAAAGTTAAATAGCCAAAAAGACGCTAAATCTCAAGTGAGTGTTCGGGCTAGCTTCAATGCACTTTATTGTGGCTTTAAAGATATAAACAGATAGCACGGATACTGAGCTAATGAGACAAGAAACGAAATGAGACCTGGTAATATCAAATGTGATACAACTAAAGAAGGTCAATGGGAATAAATTTAAGAGAAAAAGAAGGGTGCCAACTCAACGATAGTTGAGATTTTGAAGTAACAAATGACCGGAAACAAATGATACTAGAGATAATAACCTGAAATCCAAAAATACTAAATATTAATCTTGTCTTGCTATATTATATACTGGTTAGTAGAACTGAAATAAAACTCAAAATAGTAACAATAAATATATTTATAAACATGTGTATATCGATATATATGTATTAACAATTTACATATAATGCAAAAACTAAATAACAGTGGTAGTGGGTGTGTAAAGATACAATAGGACCTAATAGCCCCTCAACAAGCGAACAGTCACTACCACTGGCCAAATAAAGTTTAAAATATGAGTAACACCAAGAATAGTCCGTATGGTAGCCAAAGTCTTAACACAAAAAGGTAGTAATTTAAATTTAACTAGTTCGACTAAAATGAGATACAAATTAGAGTATGGTAAAGATATCAAACTTGATAAATCTATTACAATTATATTGTAAATATATTACATCCAAAAAGTGAGTCTTCAATACTCTTTATATAATGTTTAAAAAAAAAACACATGAAATTTATTTCCCTTTCCCAAAATCAAAATTCTATTGTATCAAAATGTATTGTATTAAAAAATATATATATTAAATCAACAAGGGAGTTTGGTCAGACTCTGTATATCCTATTTAAAAACCTAATAAAAACATGTAATGTATTTTTCCTCTCCCAATAATATCAAAATTATATTTTATCAAAATGTAGTCACTTGATCATATGCATATGAAAAGTTAACAACATAGATAGTAACAAAAAAAATTACACAGTCAAACAACTTATCTTTACAGCCCCATAAGTCCATAGGAAAATTCCTCTTGGCACGGTTACATCAGTTTGTGGCTGTAAGGACAACCCAGGGGAGTCTAATTTAGTCAAACCAGGCACTGGTCTATCTGCTCCGAGAAATCGGTAACTCCATAACCAAGTTGTTAACTATTCAATAAATTCTGTAACTATTCCTTGAGGGAATATTCTTAAGAGAATACTCTCAAGTGAAGTGACGGAATCTAAAAGAGTTATGTAATTTAATAAATGTAATTTAATAGGTGTAGCAGCATGGATTGACTGCACCAAAACAAAACATCAAAACAGGTTAGGTCAACACGTCAAAATTTCCGAAGTTACTTCATAGACATGACAGGCTTGCGCCATGAAATAAACATGCGCAGAATACAGAAGGCTGTCCCACATTTGTAGAACCTTTTTATATTCCACCAAAAAAAGTTAGATAACAGGGAACCAAAAAAAAAAACTTAATGATAACGACATGGACTAAAACAGAATTTAAGTTTAAGTATATAAAAAATGACCTTCTGTTCAGTCAGTAAATCTAGGAAATTTTATATTTAAATTATTTCGGAACTCAAAAATAAATCTCTAAAGAAATACTAAACTACAATGATAAATTTGATTATATGATAAAGAGATAATACGTATGAAATGATTTACTTACATGGAGCCGCAGCACGAAAAAAAAAATCTTCCTTTTTATGTGGAACTCTTATAAAAATTGATTTTAAAAATTAATTATTATTATTAATATTTCTATTTTGTTTATGAATTAATTTATTTTTCCCCAAATTATTTTCCTTGTTCCAATTCCGTCACTTTGAAGGTGAAAAAATTTCACCGGTTGGCGTGTCTGCGTTAACGAGTTCTGACCAAAACTGATCGTTCTCGTACAGACTCGACCAATCTTCCTTTTTAAGCGACTACTGCGCGTGTGGGGAAAAATGTCCATTTAAAAATCGATCGCTGGCGGAACACAAAAATTTTCGTGAGGGGTTAATCAGTAGCGTAAACGCTACAAGATGTGTAAACAATCATTTTCTTGGTGATTTTTCAGCTTTTCAAGGGTTGAAAAAGTTTGAAGACACCCATCACAGAAATATTGTTTTCCATCATATTTTGTCTTTTGAGTTTTTACTAAGCGATACAAGTCTGTTATGAGACAATAATGGCTCTGATTATTGTCACTTATTAATAAAAAATTAACATGTGTAGGTTTATGTTGTTTAGTATAGTGAAGTGGTCCTACAACTTCATATTGCATCTTGTTTTTTTTTAAATATGATTGAAGACCGTAAACATTCCGGCTATAACACAATAAGCAAAACACTTGCTATCTTTGTTTTGAATATTTAAGATTGCACCTTTCCTTTTAATCTGTGATGGAAGATTAATATATGATGACGCAGAAATGGTACTGAATTTGTTAATGTTGACATCTAAAAATAGAATTTCCTGAAGTGCCCAGTTGGAATCATTCTCCTGGAACTCTGATGCTTGTGTTAATATCGCTTCAGCAAAGTCATTATACATGTCGGATATGTCACTACTCAAAGTGAAGATTTTATTAGATGTATTCATTGACTTAATATCTGAAATCTCATTCTCGGGTTTGTAAAACATCGCAAATAGTTCACAGTTAACTTTAAGAGCCGTGTGTTGATGAAGATATTCATTGAGAATTCGAGTTACTTTTGGTTTAATCTCATTCATAAAACCGGAATAGTTGATTTTGCTAGATTCACTCATAAACCGGTATGATGCTATTCTATTTTTAAATGCATGTGTCAGTTTAGTAACACCACTTTCGAGCACTTCAATACCTATTGGTCTTCGTCTCTTTCTAGGAATCGGGCAAGCGGCATCACACGAACTAACTTGATGTCTTTGTAAATCTCTATTTCGTGTAAAAGTCTTTCCGCACTTCTCACACAAATGTGCACTTAAGTGACTGTTTTGGCATACAGTTACATGACGCCGTAAATTGTATAAGCGAATAAACGTTTTACCACACGCACATTGATTCATTTTTAAGGTTAAATCAAAACTGATCATACCCATTAAACGTTCACCTCTTAAATACCCCTAGCTACCGTTACACTCGCGTGTTAATTAGTAAGAAGTTAATGTGTGACAGCTGTGACATTTAATGAACCAGCTCACAGTTGTGCGAAACAGGTGTGTGCCAGCTGTAACATTTAATGAGCCAGCTCGCAGTTGTGCGACACAAATGTGGAAAGCTGCAATATTTAATGAGGCAGCGTGCAGTTTTATGCAATCGACTAACACCTGAGCCCATTATTTCACCTGCAGATGATCTTGGATTTCCAAAAAAGGTGGTATATAATGTATTTAAATACTATATTGCAAGCACTCATGAATTTTAGATGTGTAACACCTACATTAGTTAACGGATTAATTTCACCGCCATCACTACAAGAGTTAACAGCTAACCATATATTCTGGATAGTAAAGGATAGTGATTTTACTAAAATAGGAGTTCAAACTAGTGAAGGAAAAAAAGTTTTTGTGATTCCGGACGATATTTTAAACGTTATTAACATAAATTGTGTAAGTGAGCTTAAAAAACAAATTATAAAAAACAATGGGGGATTTTATTGACCAAGATATAGAAAATGATGTGGATACGAAAGTAAAACGTATTGAAGATATTAAGACTATTCAGTTTCTGAACGAATATACTTCTGGAATGGTTTGTCTAACACAATTTATTTATTATGTGAATAACGAACGATTATGTTGCAATTGCTGTGCAGCCATGATTTTGGATGATAGTAATATTGAAACACCTCGTCTAATAACTGAACATGTTTCAGGCAAAATAATCGATTTGGAGACATTAGCATTTAGATGTCAAATGTGTAAGCGCCCTCTTTGGACTTTTTCAGTAATTCGACATTGTAACTTTTGTACAAAAAAGTAAATAAAATTTTTTAATAATTTAGCTTTACTTAGTTATAAAATATACAATAATACCAATAGGTGTATAAGTAATAATTGGTACGATTTTATATTAAAAACGGGATAATAATATACTATATATATATATATATATATATATATATATATATATATATATATATATATATATATATATATATATGCGAGACAGAGACAGGAATGTAAAAGTATTTTATTACTACCTGTTAGTTAGACAACTACAAAGGCATTCCAGTGACAAACTCAGCCAGTAGAATATACGGAAAAGTGAGGTAGAATATAAAATGAATACAAAGATATAGAAGTCGAAGAACAAGCGGGATTTAGTGCAGGAAGATCAACTATTGACCATCTATTCTGCCTTACACAGACTATTAATACCTATTCTCTGCCTGCACATAGAGGAAAAAAGCTGGAGTTAACTAGGAAATATATTTGTTGTATCTGGACTTGAGAAAGGCGTATCTCACAAAACAAGTATGGGAAGCATTGGAGAAAGCAAATATAAACAGGAGTTTAATACGAGCAACGAAACAAGTGTATCCTAACTCTAAGGCAAGGGAGAAGATTGGAAACAGCCTATCTAAGGGATTCCAAACCAGCAAGGGTTTTAAACAAGGCTGTTGTATCTCACCGACATTATTTAAAATTTACTTCGAACAAAACGAAAAGTTTATAACCAGTGTGTTTTGCCCGTACAGACTTGGGAGCAGAGACTTTAAAACTGATGCAAAAATCCGTCAACAAACTCCTCACAACAAACCATGGAACGTGCAATGCTGGACGTGAGCCTTCGAGACCACATAACAAACCTCCAAATCAGGAGTTCAAGATGTTATCGAAAGAATCATGACTCTTAAGTGGAACTGGGTACTTAGCTAGAGCACAAGATGGAAGAAGGCGAGGACGACCACCGACTAGATGGACGGAGGACGTAAAAAGAGTATACGGAAAACTGGTTGTCTCTACTGAAGTAACTTAGGGAGGCCTATGTCTAGCAGTGGACGCGATTGGTTGATTGATGATGGGTATATGAACATTATTATTTGCAGATGAGCAACTAGTAATAGCACAAGAGTATGAAGATATAGGATATGAGAAGGAAATTAATAGAGGAATATAAAAAATGGGTGCTTGAAATAAACATAAGAAAGATATATGTGTTAATGGGATACAGCAGGACATCACATTGGAAGATTGAGAAATAATCAGACATTGCGAAACATATAAGTATCTGGGTATGATCATCACAAAAGAAGGCATGTAAAAAAAGCAACAAATAAGGAAGAAAAGCGATATCTTTTCTAAATAGTATACTTTTGGGACTATTCAATAACAAGTTATAAGAAACGTAGAATATATTACATACTTATTAAAAGTATAATCACCCACAGCAGTGAAGAATGGCAGATAAAGAAACGATACAAGAGAAAACTTGTGGCAATAAAAATGGATTTTTGGAGACGTTCGGCAGTGAAATTGAGATTGGATAGAGTTACTAACAATAGAATAAAAGAAATCATGAAAGTAAATCACATAATAGTAGAAGAGATTGGTACCCAACAACTAATATGGTATGGACATGACCAAAGAATGTCCAAAGATCTACTTCCGAAACAAATCCTAACTTGTCAACCTCATAATAGAAGGTAAAGGAACGTCGCATTGGTTGTAGAGAAGACATAAACCGAGAAATGAGAGATAATGTTTTGAGATGTGTAATGAGGGGAAAGCATTTTAAACCGAGAATATATACAAATAAAGTAAAAAATTGTTTTAAATATAAAATTTATTAATATTAAGCTATATTTGGTTATAAAATATACAATAATACCTAATTTAATTTACTTATTATATACAGCTTATGGCATTCCTTATATTCAGATTTTATACAGTTTTATTCAGAAATTATATTTACCATTATTCTGTTTGTGAAAGTCTTACAAAGCTCAACGAGCTTTTACACTTCTTACCAACAGGTGGCGTACATCACTATTTTTTCTTTAAAAAGAAAAGAGTTTAAGTACAATTGTTGTTTAAAATCATTGAAATTTTTTATTTGGCAACGAATATAAACGGTACAAAGTGTATATAGAGGAACTACACACAAGAAAAATTAATTTTAAATTAATAGCTCTATCTTTAAAAATATTAACCAATGTAGATCACAATTATTATTATTAGAATAAAATCGGTTAATCTTTTAAAGATTTTATATGATTTTTGACTTTATTTAGATTTTGTTTTAATTTTTCGTTTTCTAACTGTATTTTATTCAATTGTCTATTTATTGCTATTAATTTTAAATTATTTTTTTTTACCTTTAATTAAAATTTTTTTTTGTGTGTGTTTTGCTATCGATTCCTTTTCGTTTATTTCTATAACTTTTTTAATTATTGGTTCCATTATTAAATTGTATTGATCTTCGTTAAAAGAATCACTACTTGCTTCATTCTCACCCTTATCAAGTTTATTCCTATTTTGTCCCTGTTCTGCCTCACAGCACTCGTGTCCCTGTTCTGCCTCACAGCACTCGTCACCTTCACTGTCCAATTTATCCATTTCTGTAGCACTGTAATCCAAAAGATTGTCTTTTTCTTCAACACTGTAATCCATTTCTGTAGCACTGTAATCCAAAAGATTGTCTTTTTCTTCAATACTATCCACATCGTCGATAACACTAGTACGCTCAATCACCACATCACTTATCTGATCTTCTATTTCACTTTCCGAAATGTTTTCATATTTAACTTGGGCATTACTTTGCCCATTAAAAAAGAAAAGAGTTCAACTTTAAGTACCATTTTTGTTAAAAAGTACTTTCCAAAGTTGAAATTCAAATATTATCAAAATTTTTATCTGGGAACCAATATAAGCGGTACAAAGTAAATATAGATATATTGATATAGTTTATAAAAATAAATAAAAAGGAACTAAACGCAAGAAAAATTGATTCTAAATTAATAGCACTATCTTTAAAAATATTAACCAATTTTATTCTAATCGATAATTGTGCACTACATCGGTTAATCTTTTTAAAGATTTTATATGATTTTTTAGTTTATTTAAATTTTGTTTTAATTTTTCGTTTTCTAACTTTATTTTATTCAATTTTCTATTTATTGCTATTAATTTTAGATTATTTTTTTTTACCTTTAATTCCAAAAAATTTTTTTGTGTTTTGCTATTGATTCCTTTTCGTTTATTTCTATAACTTTTTTAATTATTGGTTCCATTATTAAATTATATTGATCTTCGTTAAAAGAATCACTACTTGCTTCATTGTCACCCTTATCAAGTTTATTCCTATTTTGTCCCTGTTCTGCCTCACTGCACTCGTCACATTCACTGTCCAATTTATTCATTTCTGTAGCACTGTAATCCATTTCTGTAGCACTGTAATCCAAAAGATTGTCTTTTTCTTCAACACTATCCACATCCTCGATAACACTAGTACGCTCAATTACCTCATCACTTATCTGATCTTCTTCTTCAGTTTCCGAAATGTTTTCATATTTAACTTGGGCATTACTTTGCCCAAAAAACTCAGAGCCTACAATGGGCTTGACCGTTGATGGGTCACCAACAAAAACTATGGAACCGGATGAATTTGATTCATCATTGCAGATTTTAATATTTTTTCGGCTGATTTGCGACATAATGTTTAATTCGGAAGAAAACTGTATAAGATCTGAATATAAGGAATGCCTTACTCATACTGTATAAGTTATTTATACTGTATTCTTCTACCACAAAACCCCCAAAAATTCAAAAAGTTAGAAAGTATATTCTTGATAGCAAAGCCTTATGCGACTTTCAATTATTTATTGATTGGTTTAAGCCATGTGTGCTAAATATTTTTTGCAGAGAAAGTAGTTTTGCCTCCAATTCACTTGGCAGATGGAAATACATTGTATGTAATGAAACTACTTTCAATTAAGCTTATTAACTTTCTACAGGTGATAATTGACTAATATTTATTATCTTCGTTGCATCTGCATATGTTGTTTTGAGGTAAAATAAAAATATACACTGAAAAAACTGTTTGTTATATTTATTTCGTATAATAAATAAGTTAGTTGACATCATGTTACTAACAAAAAAAATCATTACATTTTAAAATTATAAACAATATTTGTCACTTTGTTCAAACTCTCAATTTTAAAATTTCTAACTCTGTTTGAATTTTACGTCGTTTAGAACATATCTCTTGTAATTCGATATTCGCTTGTGTTTCTCGTTTAACACACGAACTCAACTTATTTTCTAATTTTATTTTTAACTGCATTTTCTCAGACAATATCTCACTATTCACTTTCACCAGCTTTTTTATAATTGGTTTTAGTTTTTTTTTCATAGGCTTCGTTTTTTGATTCGTAGCTAGTTATTTCATCCATGGCACTATTCATATCTACATCGTTGATTAGGTCTTCGTGGCTTCCACCTTCTTGCGATGATTCGTCTATTTCCCCATACAGATTTGTTTGCGATGATTTGTCTTCTTCTTCGTTACTTCCAAAAAGATTTGTCTCTATTTCTTTAGCACTACCATCAAGTTTATACATTTCCCGCTCTATTTCGTCATCACTTTCGAGCTCTTTTTTGACAACTAGCACTAATTTCTTTGCAGCTCTTTTGTAACCGATCGGTTTTACTTTACTTAGATCGTCGAAAAATACTAGCGAATTAGAACTCGAATTCAAACTATAGTTTGGACTTAACTTATTGTCGCTAATGATTTTAATATTTTTCTTAGCTAGTGACATGATGATGCTAAAAAATGAACTGACAAAACCAACTGAAACTATGTATTTATATCCTTCATACAATTGGGTGGTATGATGAGGAACAGATGTGCACAAACGGCTAACAGATCAGGTTGCCAACAGCTGCGCGGAACATGTGCGAAACACAGCTACGGAAAACAGGTGCACCAAACCGTTGTGCTCCGGTGCGCAAACAGGTACGCAAACAGGTGCGGGAACAGGTGATTGACAGGTGGCGTGCTCGTGCTCCGCTGCTCATCCGCTATTTCTTCCCTACTATAGTCAGCTTCGGCTTGATGAGTGGCTAGTTGTTTACAGAATTCGTCAGTATTTTCGGCATTTGCTTTAAATTTTATATGCAGTTGGTCACATGTTTGACAGGTATCCTTTTTTGGTGCTTTTATAGCTATTTTCATGTTGTGAAAAATGTTCTCGTAAACCTTTCTGCTTACAGGTTGGAGTATGGACACTTGTTTAAGATATTCTTCATAAATCTTTGTAACTGTGTAGCAAGGTGGAAGATACTTTTTGTTTGTTTGGTTTCTGCAATAGTGACTTTCGTACGCAGGCAAAGACAAAATGTGATATTTAACAGCTTGAGTAACTTCATCAGATAATTTATGTCATGGCTTATGGGATCCTCTATTATCGTCGTGTATTATTCCAGAACTAGAAGCGCACTTTTGGAGTAAAGTGTTTGTAATAAATTTACTGCTTTCACCAAAAGTCTTTTGAAAGCACGACTTACATGTTGGTATTAAATTACCATTAATCTGAAGATGATATCGATAGGTTAACAAACGAAATTTTTGGTTAGATTCATCAGCAACTTTTTGTTTTGATGTTTTCTTTTCAACGATGTTTACAAAACTAGCTAAATACGCAACTCTTTTATTATGGCTACCCATGGCCCAATATTCTTTAAATAAAATGTGTCTTGCAACATCATTAAACTTTTCCTGGTATTTCATACGACAATTTGTTAGTGGTTTGCACTGTCTCGCTTCAACTTCTTTGCCTTTTCGAGTTTTATAGCTTTGCCCTAAATTTCTTTTCGATTTATTTTCTAACCTTACTTTTTTTGTGTCACCTTTTATAAGTTTATTTCCGCTATTTTTTATACGAATATTTCTACTTCGTTTCACTGGTGTACTGTGTTTTCTAAATTTACGTTACTCACACCAACCTTATTTGATTTGATTTCATTTTCCGGTAGGTTTTTTTTGTTTTTTCGGTCTTAAAATGTCATCTTCATCCGATAATAAAACGTCATAATCTTTCTTCGGATCATAAGAAGGATCAAGATCACTATCATCATCAAGAGAATATAGTATGTCAGATGGAAACGCAGAAATAAATGGAGCTGCATTGGAACCTAAAAACATAGGTATTCATTTTTTTCTTAAAATCAACAAACGAAAACTTACTTGTACCACTGCCTAGGTTACTATTAGTCTGTCTATTTTCTGACTCTCGCTTTTTATCTGCTTCCTCTTGATGTTCAGAAAAATGTTGATAAGATTCGGGATCGGAATCTACGTATTATTGTAGGTATTAGTCATACTAAAACAAATTTTAATAATAATAACTTACCTGTTTTATTTGATTGTACATTCCCACACATTTCCAGAATTTTATTAGCTCAGCAAGATCTCATTTTAAACGGGGACATTAACAAAATTTGTTGTAAATACGAGCTTAACACTTATTTTGAGGTTAAAACGTCACGTGCCAACAGGTACAAGTTAACTGAATATTGGTGTCGTTAGTTAACAGGTACAAGTTAACTAAAAGTCGACTTATCACTAAACGCACGAGACGCGCTAGTGGCGCTATTAGATACACGTCTATTTATACTCCGTTGCACGCAATGAATGACAAAATTTTGATTTAGAGTCATTGGGCACCAACTCATATATAGACAATGGTGTTATTATTGACTTATGTCTCTTTGCACAACCACAGATGAACTTGTTTTTTACAGCGTGGTATACTTTTCCCATTTTTCACCAAATGTATACTTGTACCCATCTGCACGCATACTAACGATATATCATGCCGTTATTAGAGAAGGTCGGCCTCCAGAACTCTTGAATAATATAGAAGGAAAATCCCACAACAGACAGAGCTGCGAATGATCTCGAACTGGTTTTTTATAGCGGCCTGTTTCCAGAGGTTCGATTGTTGTTTTTATATCGGAGAGGGACCCATCGTGTCAGGTAGGTATTGCCTGGAGTTTCTACCATCAGGTCAAATCTAGAACATATAAGAATTAAAATATTTACGAGATATATTTATCGTAACAATATTTTTGTCCGGCATAATAATATATATGGGCTTACTTTGTTTTACATGTAACGGAACTTTAATTTTATCGAAGTAAGTAGCGATATATTGTTTTGTTTGAAAATGAAAAGTTGGTTATGTGTAACTTATTTGTGTATTCCACAAATTATCTGCTGAATGGTAAGTCGTATCATTTATTGGGTTTTACCTGTATGTAGAGCGGAAAACGCTGAGAATTTTGGTATACTTAACTCAATATTTTAAAATTTCTCGGTGTACAGAAACCAAAAAAATACCGGGTATATATATATATATATATATATATATATATATATATATATATATATATATATATATATATATATTGCTACAAGCGTCTCAGTCACATGTCAGATTAAACGAGCGCTAAGAAGTATTGACTTCAATAAATAACGATCAAGCTAGATATAAAGTATGGGAAAATAATTATTAATTAGAAAATATTAATAAAAAAATTAAAATTTTTGAAATAAAAACTAGATCCGAGATACTTCTCGAATCTGGTTTGCTGGCTTCCATTACACTACGCGATGTGTTTAGTTTAAAATGTTTACATAAAAAAAGCTAGACCCGAATGAATATTCGGCGTCTAGCTGTTCTAACTGTTCGCTTGTTATGCTCTTAGCATTTACACATATTTCACAAATACTCCGTTTCTAGAGCCCCTTTCGTTGCGGCGGTCGAATTGATGAGCTTCTGCGCACCGGTCACGCGTCGCCACTCCCTGGCATCGCCGAGATGGCGTGTCCTTAGCACAGCGGCCCGCTTCACACTTGTCTCGGTGGTCACTATAACACTGCGAATTTATATACTGACGCGCATACCGTCGCGCGCAGTAATTTCCTTCGGTCACTCGGATTGTTGGCACGGACAGCGGAGCGAAACACGTCTGCTCTCTTCGAGGTCTAGCAGCAAACTGAAACAAGTATACACGAAGAATCTTCGTTTGTGCCTCCAACTGATTTGCCCATCCTAAGGGGTGTGCAAATCAGCAGTGACACTGGCCTACCTTTCTTGCGACATACGGCCTCTGTCTACTCAATATCTGGCTAAAAACCCTGTCAAACGAACCCATCCCATCGCCGCACTCCAAAATTTAGCGACGAAAGAAGAGCCTCCCAAAACTTTATTGAAACAAAATAATACAAATTATGTGTACAGAGTTATATCTTATAGTTAGGTTTAGTGATTAAAGTTGTTTCTGTGTTAATATTATTGTGTGTACTAATAAGAGTAAAAATTAGTGTACATATGAAATTATGTCATATTTTATGTCATCTTAAGGTGAACGAGAATTGATGTATATATGAAAATCTGTTACCTTAGTTGTGACTGTGAGGTGAATAGAAATTAGTAACCCTGTTTATATCTAAAGTAGCCTATGAGTTGAAAAGTTAAAATCTAGTTTTTTTTAATTTGGAAATAAATTGGAATAGTTAAACTTAACTTAAATCTCAAATTTCTGTTATTATGTCCTAATCCTAAGTTCCTACTCTAGTCCTAATATAATTTGTTTGTTCTATCCTAACTACTATACTTATTCTACGGAATACTACTATTTTAGACTACCATTATTTAGACTACCACTATTTTAGAGTTCGTGCTACGGGAAGCGAATTAGTGTCCTGTCACTTGTAGCACTTTGCATACATATCGCGGCACATTTGTTTCGATTTGCTTTGCTAGAATGTTTTATTAACTTTGTTTTGCTTATTTTGTGGTCTGTTTAGCTCGGTCACTGAGAACTAATTCAATTTTCGCGCCGGGTTGTATACGTATGTCGCAAGGTGAGAGTGTTCGTTACCGTCGACCGAAAGGTAGAGGTAATTTTCACTATTTATTGATATGGTGTGTGGTTTAAATCTTTTTTGTATTTACATTTGGGTTGACATGAGAGTAAAGTAGAAATTAATATTTGTTCAGAAAGGTTGTCAGTGTCATGTATCTTGGGTGTCGTCGTCCAAGATCATGTTTTCTTCCCATTCGTTGATCCATTTCGTTAATGTTTTGTCCGTTATGTCTATGTTTGTCGGTGGGTATGTCTTTTGTTGTTGTCTTAAGTTTTGTGTTAAGGTTTGTCTGGCTGTTATTCGTTGGTTTAACATGCAGGTGTTTATGATGTTGGTCTTCGGGTACGTTGCATTGGTCGCAGTTGCCATTTGTATCCCGAAGATTAAATCTGCGATAGTATTCCTGCATGTGCCCATGTCCTGTTAGTAATTGTATTGTCTTCCACGTGTATACGGGTTCGGCCAGTTTGACTGTCGGCAGTATGCTATATGTTTTCCTGCCTTTTACGTCTCTGTCCCAGTTTTGCTGCCATACGTTGATTTTTGTTTCCATTTTAATTTTGTTCATGTCTTGCTTTGTAGTAATAGCTATTATTTCTTGTGGATTGGTATGGGCCTCGTTTGCGAGGTTGTGAGCTATTTTTTGGTTATGGTTGCTCCTGTCGATTTTTGTGATGTTGTACTTAACATTAAATTTTGCAATGTTTTCTAGGTCTTTTTTAGCGATGTTTATTATTTTGTTCCTACAGGCACCGTTTTCTAGCTAGACTAAAACTGAGGCAGAGTCGGTGTGGAAAATGATGTTTTTATTTGCGTAGTCGCGTATGTTAAGCTTAATGTATTTTATACTGGTGGCTAGTGCCAGAGCTTCCACCGCGTTGATGTTGTCTGTGGTATTGAATTTTTTGTTCAGACGAGTTTGGTTTTGCCTGTTTTTTATATAGATACCTATTGTCGTGCTTTTGTTGTCGTTGATTGATTTGATACTGGCGTCCACGTACACTTCTGTGTCCGGCGTTTGTATGTCCTGTAATGTTTTGATGGTCCTGTTTGTCGGGTGCGGTGTGTCAGTGGTTCGTAGTTTGAGTTCGTGAATGGTTATTTTGTTGTCCGTATATGTTTTGTAAGTCGCAAAGGCATCTACGCTTAGTGGTGTTGTTCCGGCCAGTATGTGCAGGGCCGCTGTTGAGGCGGTTTTGTAGGTTTTTGTGATCGCACGCAGAAATGGTCTCTCTGCGGCGGCCAATTGTTTAGCTATCCTGGTGTCCTTAGCTCTTTTTCCCTAGATCTCTGCTCCATATAGGAGCATGGGTTTTACCGCGTTCTCATAGATGGCCTTTAGAGTCTTTGGCGTTCGTCCCCAGTCCTTGCCGGCGATAATAAACAGCTTATGTCCAATGTCGGCAGCTTTTTGTCTGTTTGCTTTCACATGTTCCAACCATAATAGGCCCGTATCAAAGGTCAATCCTAGGTATTTAAGGGTGTCTGAAGGTGTTATAGTGTGGTTATCTATTTGGATTCTTGGTGACCTGGTTGGTTTATGTGGAATAAACATGACTTCTGTCTTATCTCTGTTTTAGTGCAGTTTATAAGTTTTTGCCCATTGTTCACAAGCTGTCCATATTCTTGGCCATTTTGTCTCTAGGGTCTTAAGAGATGACCCTGTTAACAAAATGATCTGGTCGTCTGCGAAGGCCTGTATTGCGTCGTGTTCTGTTGTGGCTTCGGTCTGCTTGATGGAATCGAACCAGGATTCCATCAGGAGGATCCATAGTATGGGCCCCAGGCTCGATCCCTGCGGGCAGCCTTTTTGTGTTCCGTTTGTGATGTTTTCTGTCGTTATTTGTCTATTCTTTAGAAAGTCTATGCATAAGTTTTGTATGTTTTGTGGTGTCTGTGCTTTATGTAAGCTGTCTATGATTGACGGTATCCAGGCAGAGTTGAAAGCGTTTTGTAGGTCTAAAGTTATTATGATGGTATGATATTTATTCTTTTTGTTGTCTGTTATTTTAGTTATTATTTGGTCGATGGCATCGATTGTTGATCTGCCCTGCCTGAATCCGTATTGTTTATCGTTCAATTTGTCTTTGTTTTCCAGAAAGTGTGTGAGTCGTTTTGCCGTCAACTTGTCGAGGACCTTCCCCAGTGTCGGAAGAAGGCAGATTGGTCTTTTGCCTCCGTCTTTTTTCGGTAGCCAGACCATGTCTGCCTTCTTCCAGCACTCCGGAAATTCCCCCCGTTCTAGGCATTCGTTATACAGTTTTGTCAGTATAGTACCGTCGGTTTCATGCAGTTTCTGTATGAATTCTTTTGAAAGCCCGTCTGACGCCGTGGCTTTCTTATTTTTCATACCCGTTAGGGTTTCTGTAATTTCCTCTGTAGTGAAGTATTTGTCGTTTGTCGTGTGGTGTTTATATTGTTTACGTCTTAGTATTTTGTGGTTGTCTTCGTCGTCTTGTTCGTTGTCGTCAGGGAAGTATTTTGAATGCAGGTAACGTATTGTCTCTTCTCTGTTCTGTGTGTAGGTGCCGTCTATTCTCTTTATGGTGTTTATCGTGCTGTTTCTTTCTTCTGATTTTCGTATGATTTTGTATGCATCATTCCAGGGGTTGTCTGGGTCGTGGTTGGATAAGTAGTTTCTTATCGCTGTTCTCTTTGTGTTTTTGATCAGATCTCTGTACTGTCTTCTTTGAGCCACGTAGGCTAGTTCAGCTCTTCTTCTGTTAACCGGGTCCGTTTCCCCTTGGAATCTTCTTCTCAGCCTGTTTGTAAGTTTTTTCTGATTGTTCAGCTCTGTGTTCCACCACATTTGGCTTTGTTTTTTCTCTCTTCTCCTTTTTTTGGTGGTTTGTTGTATGATTTGTACCATTTGATTTTGAGTCCAAATTGCCCTTTCGTTAGTCGTGCCTGTTGCGTCCCATGTGTTGTTTAGTATTATTCTGTTTAGTTTGGTTTTGTCTATGTCCGCGATATTGTATTTTCTGTATGTTGTGGTCTTGTGGGTTTGTTGTAGTGTACTGAAGGTAATGTACTGGTGGTCGCTCAGAGTTTCCTCTTCGCTGACCATCCAGTTCACTATCTTCAGGTTTTTTGTCAGTGTTAGGTCTACCCAACTTCTTCCTCTTGTTGAGAGGAAGGTCGGAGGGCTGTTGTGTGTGTTATTAATAAAGATATTATTGAGTGTTGTCCATTCAAGTATGTCTTGTCCTCGTTTATCTGACACGTTTCCTCCCCAGCTTGGATCCTTCTCGTTGAAGTCTCCAGTTACTAGGGATTTATTTGTGTCCGTCTCAATGTCTGGTTTTTGCGAGTCTAGCGTAACGTTTGTGTCGCCTCCCGGTTTGTCATATATGTTTACTATTGTTAAAGTTCCGTTGTCCGTTTTAAGATGTATTGTTGTGACGTTTTCATTAGTTCGGTTTGTTATTAATGTGATTTATCTAGTTAGGTCTCTTCGTGCGAGTATAGGCGCTTTTGATGTTGAGTGTCCGAGTGTGGCATAGTCTGTACTTTGCCAGGCATTCCTGCCTGGCTCTTGTATCAGAGCTATGTCTATACTCTCGTCCTGAAGTTTATGTAGGAGTTTGTCCGTCGCCTCTAAGCCTCTTCCTGAGTTAAATTGTAGGAAAGAGGTCATTGTAGTGTGTATGTGGTTTGTGTTCTTGTCTTGTTTTGTAGTTGTTTGTTTTGTTTTGTTTTGTGCTTAGTTAGTTCTCGTAGTTTGTCTGTCGCTTTTGCTCCTCGATTTTACGTAGGTGTAGAAATACCGCATAATTAAATCAGTTCAATTTAGAGAAAATTAGGAATGCATATAAACTAACGTTCACGAATATGAATACACACAAGCGACGGTTTATAGATTCACGGTATAAGTCCTAGTAGTTGGAAGAGTAAAAATATAACTCACCCGGTTAGTGTTCTTCCTAATGTAGTTGTTCTATCTTCTTTATCTGGCCAGATAATTCTTGTGGTGGTTACACTTCCTACGCACATGAGAAAGAGAAAGTTCAATAGTCAAAAAATATTTCGCACTCACTTTTTTTATTCAACGAAAGAGCCCATGGGAAGCTCGATAATTTTAAAATTAAATGTATCACGACCACGAGGTCAGCGTGAAAGCAAGAGAAAATGGTTCCCGTGACTTTGATGTGTACCTTTTGATTCGAAGATCGGTAATGAAGTGAAGTTGTTGCCGCTTAAAACTAACTCTGTACCCTAATCGAAAGATTTTTTGCGCCGGAAGTCTGTGTAAGATTTTAAAACGCAGTTTGGTATACGGGGGTGCGTCAGAAATTATTTTTTTTTGACGCCGGTTAAAATATGTATTTTAACATATTGCCGGGGGCGGAAAGGGCGAGTACGCACCTGGCTATGTAGTGATATTAATAACACTAAAAAAGTGAAATACAAAAAAGGAAGAATATTCTGAGATACCCTCGTAACAACTAGAGATTTTTTTTTTTAAACTAAGTAACATTAATGAGTACCTAAAGTAGAAAAGATTGAAAATCAATAAATATAATCAACTAACATAAATGACTAACATAGAAAGGATTAAAAAATATATAAACAATACTTAACTAAGACTTACAGGGTAATACAGCAATTTTTCTAATTGCTCGCAGATAGTCGCCGTTGGCGGAATGAACTCTAACGGTACGAATAAGTTTATCCTTACCAGGAAGTACCTCTGTCACTTTTGCTAATGGCCAAAGCAGAGGGGGGGTGTTATCATCTTTTAATAAGACGATGTCACCCACTTGTACAGGATTGGTAGGTACAGTCCATTTTGGTCGATGTTGGAGAAGATTCAAATAGTCTACCTTCCACCGTTGCCAAAAATTCTGTTGGATCCGACTCACTTGTTGATAAATAGTGAGACGGTTTTGAGGTATGTCAGAAAGTGCAGGCTCAGGAGGAGCAGTCAAGCTCTGTCCTACTAAGAAATGTCCAGGGGTCAAGGCTGTCAGGTCATTGACGTCGTTTGAGAGCTTGGTAATAGGTCTAGAATTGAGGATAGCTTCAACTTGACAGAGAATAGTGTAGAAAATCTCAAAAGTGAAGTGAGAATTCCCAATCAACCTATATAAATGGTACTTAGCACTCTTGATACCAACTTCATGTAGTCCGAATTGAGAAGGATTACGAGGAACACCAAATTTAAACTTAATAAAATTCTGGGTACAGAAGTTTTGAATTTGACGAGTGTTATCCTGATTCAAAAAAAACTCATGAAGTTGTTTTAGTTGATTACGGCCACCGTAGAAGTTAGTCGCATTGTCTGACCAAATTATACTGGGTGTTGATCTTCTGGCGATAAACCTCTTGAGAGTAAGAAGAAATGCATCAGCAGAGAGTCCTGTGACCAGTTCTAAATGTACACATTTGGTAGTCATACAGATAAAAAAGGCGATATAGACTTTATAGAGTTTAGCATTTTTTAAAGGTGAGGCTTTGACAAGAAAATATCCACCATAGTCAATGGAGACTCTTTCAAAAGGTCGGCTAGATAAGACACGATCTGGATGAACATCTGCCATTTGTTGGACAGGATTAGGAGTCATGAATCTAAAGCAATTGATGCAATTATGAATGACTTTCTTGGTTTGTCGAAGACCATCAAGGGGCCAGTATTTCAATCGTAGATGGGATAAAGTGGTTTGTGCACCTGCGTGGCACAGCTTTCTGTGTTGTTGCTTAATCATAAGAGCAATAATGCCATTCTTAGAAGGAAGGAGGATTGGGTGTTTCTGTGAATAGCTTATGGAAGCGAAACGTAACCTCCCACCTACTCGTAGTAGTTTATCATTTTCATCGATAAAGGGATTTAAGGCTCTGATGGCTTTATTGGAGACAGGTAGTTGTCTGGACAATTCATGAATCTCTTTAGTGAAAGAATGGGATTGAATATACTTGAGAACAAGGCAAGTAGAATATTCAATTTCCTTCACGGAAAGTACATCAATGTCTATAGCAGAGTGATTTAATTTCGCTTTAATATTGGAAATAAATCTAAAAACATAGGCTAGGGATCTTTGAATTTTTGTAAAAGATGAACAACGATTAAATAAATCATCAAAGGTGTCGTTTGACTGAGCAGCAACAGTGACATTTAAGGAAACTTGATTTTTTCTTAATTCAGGTAATTCACCATTCCATTTTTTAATATAAAAGAGTGAGTAGTCGATTTCTGGTTCGATTAGAAACTTCGGACCATAAAGCCACAAATCAGTAAGTTCAGAGTTAGAACAAATAGATTTTGCTCTGGAAGGCAGATCCGCTGGATTCTGTTTTGACCCAATGTGGTGAAATTGATATGATTCACTGAGAGAACGTATCTTTATGACTCGAGACTGTACAAACTGATTATAGAGAAACTTAGATGTAGTTACCCAGGTCAGAGCAATTGTACTATCAGAGAAGAGATGAGTTTCAGAAATTTTCAAATCTTTTTGTAAGATATCTTGTAAGCGGTGAGTCAACTGGGCTCCTAATAGAATGGCAGAGAGCTCTAATCTTGGGATAGTTAATTTGTTTTTTAATGGAGCGATTTTTGTCTTGGATGTGACAAGTCTCACTGAGACGGTAGAGTCGTCATAAGTGACTCGGAGATACACACAAGCAGCGTAGATGTCCTGAGAAGAAAAAGGTCATAAGTTGAATATCAATAATTTTCTTATCTAAGACTAAGCATCTAGGAAATTTTGTTAAATTTATGGATTGGAATTTCGTTAGAAGAGATTGCCAATCAGAAAGAATTTTATCATTAGTAATGTAAAATAATAGGAATGGGAGCGTTATGTGAAGGTAAGGAAACGCTGTCACCAAATGAAATACACAATAGATCCTCATGGGATGCTAACCCTGCGAGCGGCTGCAAGGAATACTGGTCACACTGGTCTGGAGGGCTGGCTCGTCTTCGTGGATTTACGAGAAGATAAGGGATTTCGGGATAGGGGTAAGGACTCCTAGGTCTCAGGTCCTGTAAAGAGCAGAGGTTATGGGCTTACTTTTGAAGCCGGAGATATGCATATGCAGAAATCTCGTGTTCTCCTAGTCTCTAGGGAGTCGGACGAAAGGAACATAAAAAACTAATTTAGAGTCAACAATATATTGAATCTACCCTGAAGTTACAATACAATCGTTAACACTTTATTCTGCGCGTCGGGAGATGATGAAGCAAGATAGTGAAGAGTTGACAGTTGTACTAATATAATTACACAGGTTAGTATAAAGAAATCTGTTACCTTATGTGTATATTAGGGCTTTCAACCACGACACGTTCAGTCTTCTGGAACTCGGTCAGTTGAGGGTTGCGAACTTTCGAGCTGCCACAATAACCGGACTACACGCGATACTATGCCAGATGATACGCGGCCCCCGGAGAATCACCGACTGTCTCGTACTGTTCGCGTACGGGACGCTGTCGCGTCCCAGTCACGGTGGCCCGCTATTACTGACTGCCCATTACCAACTGCTCGTACCCGACGCTACCGCGTCGAGCGTACCCGGAGCAGGCAATTGGTGCCTGGACGCCCGCCGTATCACTACTACTGACTTGGCTGACCCAGTCTTCTAGTTTTTATCGAATGGTGTCCTCATTGACCGGTTATAGTCCAAGGTTGCTGAATTGTAGTCTTAGGCGTTATTACTCGTATTTGGGTCACGGGTGTTGTTATTTTTTTACAACAATAGTTTCGTGCTTTTTATACGTTTAAACAATTATCAAACAATGCAATAACTAGGTCAATTTCTTTGTGTGATTTAAAATGCAAATTTTACTGTAATAATTATCCCTTATTTGATTTGGAATATATAATAATTATCTCGAATAATTATTATCTTTTTCTGTGCTACTTTCTTTATTCCAACTTCTCACTCACTTGCTACGCTCACATTACAGTAATGGGGGTGTCCCAATCTAGTGACAATGTCCAAATCTTTTGCAACAGAAGTTTTGAATATACCAGTGTTATTGAAAGAAGTCCTAAAGGGTCGAATAGACGAGAGACATAACTAAGAATTTTTCTCTTTGTAATAGGTGATGTTACCTCGCATAAAGGAGGCTTGAATGAAAAAGTATCCTGATCAGGTGACCAAATAATACCTAATATCTTGTCTGAGGAACCAGCTAGATTTAACTTAATTTCTGGAGTTGGAATCAAGTTATGTTTTTCAAGAAATTCTGGATGGTTCGAACTTAGTTTATGGAGTTGAAACCCGTGCTCGCTAAGCAGGGAACTTAATTGAGAGTAGAGAATCTCTATTTCTTGTAGATTGTTACCACCAGATAGCACATCGTCCATATAGGTAGAGTTGAGCAAAGTTTTTGCCGCAGATGGGTGTGAAGTTGCATGAGTGTCAGCGATGTGTTTTAATACACGAGTGGCTAAGAAAGGTGACGAGGATAAACCAAAGGGTAATCGATTGAAACGAAAACATTGAATTTTATCGTCCGGTTTATCCCTCCATAGAAAGTTGAGAAGAAAAGTTTCTTCTTTGTTTATTGAAATTTGCAGAAACATATGCTTTATGTCAGCTGCTAGTATATACCTGTAGTGGCGAAAAGTTACTAAGATATCAAAAAGTTCTGGTTGCACCGTGAAGCCTTTATCTAGAACCTGATTTAAACAAATGCCTGTTGTGGACTTGTTGTTGGGATCGAATACAATTCTCACCGGAGTGGTGGAGCCTGTTTTTATTATAGGAAAGTGAGGTAGAAAATAGTTGAATTTTCTATCAAGATTTCTTATTTGAAGAGAAACATTTGAGACTAAACCTTGAGAATGGTAATCTTGAATGATTTTAGAGTAGCTTTGCAACAGGACAGGGTCTGAATGCAATTTTTTCTCCAAATGAAGGAATCGCTTTTTAGCTGTGATAAATGAATTTCCCATATTTAAGTCATCAACAGAGTGTTTCAAGTTTAGATTAACTTGATATCGACCTGAAGGCAGAATATTGACAGTTTTCAGAAAAAGTATTTCAGATGGATGATTTTTAACAGATTCAGAAATAAGAGGGTTGACTTCCTCGGATTCCCAGAATTTTTGAACAATCTGAGAGAGATTTTTATCCGCAGTTTGAGAATCAGGTGATTCTGAAGTAGAAGACAGAGTCGTGCATGTAACCAAATTATTTACATAACGGGAAATACCATGCTTGCTTTTTATGCAATTTTCAGGGATTCGGCCAGAGATTATGAAACCGAATGAAGTGTTCTGCAGAATTGGTAGACCAGTACCTAAGCGAATAATTTGACTTAGTATAATATCTCCATAGTAGTCAGCACCGAGTAGAATATCAATGTCTGAAGTGAGATGGAATTGAGAGCTCACATTACATTACTCCCTACGCAAAAAAAGAAAAGGGCCGAGGGGCCTTTTCCTTTTCCAACAATAAATTATTCTACTTACATATTATTACTTATATCCTACTATATGTATATATATATATATATATTTTTTCTTTGTAAGTCCTAATTTATATTTTATCATTTACTGTTTTTTATAGACTATTTTACCGTGGTCAGCGAATGTATCGTGCTGACCCCGTATTGAACCTATGTGTATGACAAGTTGAGTTAATCTTGTATTAATCTTATTGAAACTTAACAAGTGAAAGACTTTCCTAACTTATTACAATTGTTTGTGATTACATGTGTCCATTACGACAAGCGTATTCTAACTGTTCTATACGATTGTACTCGCGTTTTGCGTTCACTTTATCGCGTATCCCTGAGGGAATTGTCCGCACTTCACTCGCGTCGTCTTGGCTGTTTTAATGTCCGTTTGCCAATTCCACGTGTCGAGTTAACTATATTGATGCGTTACTGCTGCTGTCTGCCTCTATTGGTTTGTCCTTGCTGGGTGGTCGTCTTAGGTTGATACTGCTTTGCATTGTCGCATTATACTTCTGCTATATTGGTATCTGGTATGTGTTTGCTGCATGTGTACCCTGGCCTGTTCTGCATGAGTTGACTGACGGCGTTAGGTAAGGATGGGGCCATTAGTAATCTGTTTTTTTTTTAATTTCTCTCTTTGTTTGGCATCGTCGCAGTACTGTGTCTAAGTATAGCTTTTCTATTTCTCTTTGGTAGGATTGTTCGGTGTAAAGGAATTTGCTAGTGATGTAGGTCATTTTACGTTTTGAGGTAGGAATGGCATACTAGGATTTATTTTGTTTACGAGGAAATTTATTAGGATTCGGGGGTGTTCAGTTTGCCATACTTCTGTGTTACATATTATAGCTCTTTTGTGTAGCATTAGAGCAAATATGTTTTTATCTTGTTCTACTATTACCAATTCTTCTAGTGATTGTTTATTAGTGATCTTTTCAACGTGCCCTCTGTAAAGTTGTGACAATTGACTTTCACAACTGTTGTCTTTGTATTGTTCCCAGGTTATTTCGCCTATTGTAGAGTCGAAGCAGTAACCGTTGATGAGTGGGAGTAGAATAACAAAGAGCATGGTAGGTGATTTTTTTTAAATACCATTCCAACTTTTAGCATCCACCCATAGCATTTTCTTTCCTAATTCGCTTGCAACATTTAATAAAACAGTACTCAATATTATCTATCTCCCTCCTATATTCAATGAAAGTACATTTCAACCAACAACAACAATTTACATAATCACAATTTCGTAACTACATACGCTTGCAAATTCTATACATTTAACTAGCAATAAATTAAAATTTTTCCCCTGCGCAGTTCTTTCTTAGTGACCTTATAATTTATTCCACAACTACTCATTACTATTTTTAAATAAATCCATTAACATAATGGCCCATTAAGATATTTTCAGTCTACTAATGACCCAACCACTAACATAAATTAAACAATTTTTTATTGATTGGACATATTTAGAAATTAACGTTATTTTCCTAATATTAAAACTCAAGAGCAAATTGTTATTTTTAAAAAATTTATATTTAATCTATTAATAAATATTTTGTTTATTAAAAACGTTTGTATAAGAACTATAATCGCCTCAGGCTTGAAAGTGAATTTATTCTTACATATTGTACATGAATATATATATTATTTAGTCTGATGCAATTAGGCAGTTGAATAAAAAAAAACAATTTTTAGATTTATTAAAAGAATACTAGTCGTTTGTATCTAAACGTAACTAGTTACATAATTTTGTGTACAAGAATTGCAAAACTGGTGTTTGATTTTTTAAAAATGAAAAAGTGAATGTAATACATACTTGAAGTAATATTAAAGTAAGCGAGGTTAATTGCATTTCCTATAAATGCACCTAGTTGTGTAACTATGTATATAACGATTAGAGAGTAGTTGTTAAATTTTTAAAAATTCAGAAAGTGAACGTAAGAATTTTTATTTTAAGTGCTATTTAAGGCTGCAAATTTTAGTGAAGAAAATAGTTGCAGTCTGAAGTCTGAACAACAAACAAAACAGTTATTTAGTTAGTTAGTCGTGTTGGTGCTAATATTATTCTAAAAAACAAAAGTAAGTTATTACTGTTATTATTAAAATTAATTCATTATTATTATATAATTTATATATATTTATATATATTTAAAACAAAATCCATTATCACTTGTTAAATATTAATTTACTACCTCTTAACAGACCTTGCTCTTTTTCTATAGGTCTGATCTTTTCTGATTCATTTTTTTTTGCAGAGAAAACTTTAGCTTTTCTTTGGTTTCTTGTTCTTTTTTTACATTCCTTTACAGGCTGTTATACAATTTTACCTGATTGTTGATTATATTTAATTCGTTTCTATTCTCTATTTTTGTTTTAGTTAGTAATCTTAATTTTATTGAAATCTTCTTTAACATAATCCTTCAATCTGTATTTTGATCTTCCTCTAGGTATTTTATTTGCATGTTTTCACTTAAATATTTTCTTTTCTAGAATTAGCATACCTTCTTCTCCTCATAGTACATGCCTAAGCTATGTCAGCCTTTGAACTTTTATATATCTGAATTTATTTTTTTTTCTTCATTCATCTTAATATTTAAGTAGGTTAGACTTTATTTGCATGATTTCATTTATTTTGATGTTTTGTTGATATATATCTACCTTTTTGTCTAATAGTTTTTTTTCGTTCTATACATGATTGTTTATTTATTTTAGATGGATCTTAAATTATTAAATTCTGTGTCTATTGTAGACAAATACAAGAAACCGATTATAAAATTACAAGATCTTGTACCTGGACAACGAAATAAAATTTTATCTGCTAAGATTATCTTAAGCAGATTTGGGGAAGCTGTTCTGTTAGAATTAGAGGCCAACGTCACATTTTTGCCGCAGAGGGTAACAACAGAGTACAAACCACTTGTTGAATATTTTGAACCTGGAAAGTACGCAGTTGTGTTCCGAGGAACTGTGGAAGTCGGAAAGCCCCATCCAGCAGTATCATTTGAAATTGTGAAATTTTAAACTGAGTAAGTTACATTTTTAATATGAATAGTAATACGATAGGAACTATAAAAATTGGTAAATGTACTTTATCTAAAGTGGATAAAACCATAAAATTGATTAAAGCTAATAAAACTGAAAAAATATCAATAAAATTAATAAATCAACACATTAAAACATGTAATAAAGTTTTGGAAAAATTTAAATTTTCTGTGGGGGAGAAAAAAAAATTTTGTCTAAAGTAGGTCATCTAAAAAGAATAAGAGCTTTATTAAAATTGAAGAATAGGAAAGAAGGATTAAAATCACCTAGAAGGATTTGTTGGGAAAACATAAATTCATGCTTTAAGAGTAGAATTCAAACAGGTGTTATTATTAATTTAAAACATAAAGATATCAAAGAATTTTTATCTGATGCGTTTAATTTGTTAAAAGAGAAACTTATAAATATTTTTAAACAAATGTTGGTTGTAAAGGTTAATACTACTTTTTGGGGAGAATTTGTAAGACAGTCAAATGAACAGGAAATAATTGACCACAAACATTTTAATACCCCTAATGTAGTTCTAGACCAAGGGACTAATTTATCAGAATGGTTTCAAGAACATATTGTAGATTATATATTAAATAAAGTAACAGAGTTTTCCGATGAAGGAAGTGGTTGGGCTTTACAGAAAATTTTAATGTTAGAAGTAGCCATAAACAAATATGAAATAGGTAATGGTTCTTGTTTTATTAAAATACCAGCGCAAATAGCCAACAAAAAAGCATGTATAAACATTCAAAATATGGATCATGCTTGTTTTTTCTGGGCTATAGTCAGTGCTTTGTATCCTCCCAAAGGAGATTATAGATTAACGAGTTCATATCCATTTTATAGGCTTGTTTTAAATACAGATGATCTCGAAACACCTATGAAATTAAATCAAATTGCAAAATTTGAAAAATTAAATGATATTTCTGTAAATGTTTATGCTTTGGAGTTAAACGAAACAGAAAAAAAATCCTTTTACGTTGTAGTGCCTGCTAGGTTGACAAAAAAGAAACTAAATCGTCATGTTAATTTGTTATTAATTCAAAATAAATATTTTCCTAAATTAAATGATTATGAGGCAGTTGTAGAAGATAATGAAAATACTGATATTAGGTTTCACTACTGCTGGATTAAAGATCTTTCTAAACTTTTATCCAACCAACTCAGTAAACATCATGGAAAAAAAATTTTTTGTGATCGTTGTCTAAATTATTTTTCAAGCGAGGATAAATTAAAGGACCATATTGTTTTATGTGAAAATCTTAACGACTGTAAAATATCATTTCCAAAATATGATTTTGTGGAATTTAAAAATCATGTATATAAACAGAAAGCACCTTTTATCGTGTATGCTGACATTGAATGTATTTTGGAACCGTGTAATACAAAATTATCTAAAACAACAAAAAAGTATCAAGAACATAAAGCGTTCTCAGCAGGTTATTACCTAAAATGTTCTTACGATAATTCTCTTTCCTATTACAAGAGCTATCAAAATTTAGATTGTATGGAGTGGTTTGCAAGTGAACTTTCAAAAATTGCAAAATTTGTAGAGAGTAAAATGTTGAATATAGAGCCAATGGTGGAACAAAAAAGCACTATTAATGTGTCCACATGCCATATTTGTGAAAAAATATTTAAGGCAAGCGACATTATTGTACGTGATCATGATCATTTTACTGGAAAATTTAGGAACTTTGCCCACCAAGAATGTAATCTTTCTTTCAAAAAATTATTCATAGTGCCAATAATCTATCATAATTTGTCACATTACGACAGTAATTTTATTATAAGAGATATAACAAAACGTGGTCGTGTAAGTGTACTTCCTTTAAACAAAAATAAATATATATCGTTTACACTTTTCGATGATGAAACTAGTATTAAATTTAGATTTATAGATTCTTTTAAATTTATGAGTGCTAGTCTTGATGAACTTGTGACAACATTATCTTTGGATAATTTTGAAAATTTAAAGCATGAATTTAAAGATTTGGACAATAATAAATTTAAACTCTTAACTAAAAAAGGTATTTTTCCTTACGACTATTTGGATGATATAAATAAATTAAATGAAAATCAACTGCCTGTAATTGAAAATTTTTATAGCAAGTTGCATGATTTAGATCTTTGTGCTGAAGATTATACACATGCACAAAATGTATGGCAATCATTTGATATACAAACGCTTGGAGAATACAGTAATTTATACATGAAAACTGATATATTGCTACTTGCAGATGTCATGGAAAATTTTAGAAAAACAGCTTTGAATACCTATGGTTTAGACCCCGCCTGGTATTTTACTATGCCCGGATATACGTGGGATGCTATGCTTAAGTATACAAAATGTAAATTACAAATCTTAAAAGATGTTGACATGGTAATGTTTATAGAAAAAGCAATTCGAGGTGGAATTTCTGTTTGTTGTAACAGATATTCAGAAGCTAACAATAAATATATGTTTAACTATGACCCAACAAAACCTAAAAAGTTTTTGTTATATTTAGATGTAAATAATTTGTATGGATGGGCCATGGCACAATTTTTACCGTATGGTGGGTTTAAATGGGTATCTACAAACATTGATGTGACTACCGTGTCAGACAATTCTCCGGTGGGATATATTCTAGAAGTTGATTTAGAATATCCCCAAGAATTACATGATCTTCATAAAGATTTTCCATTTTGTGCTGAACATTCTGTTCCACCGTCATCAAAATTGCCAAAATTAATAGCTAATTTACATAATAAAAAAAATTATGTACTACATTATAGAAATTTAAAACAAGCTATAGCACACGGTTTGGTGTTAACAAAAATACATAAAGTTTTACAATTTAATCAATCAGCTTGGTTAAAACCTTACATCCAGCTTAATACTGATTTGAGGGCCAAAGCTACTACAAACTTTCAAAAGAATCAGTTTAAAAATGCTAATAATTGTGTTTTCGGCAAAACAATGGAGAATATTCGACACCATAGGTTAGTTAAATTAGTCAAAAATTGGAATGGTCGTTATGGAGCCAAAAATTTAATTGCTAGCCCAAGATTTCTTAACAGAACAGTTTTTGATGATGATTTTATGGCCATTGAATTAAAGAAAGCTGAGCTAATTTTTAATAAACCTTTGTACATTGGAATGTCAATTTTAGATATTTCAAAAACTTGTATGTATGAATTTCACTACAACTTTATGTTACCCACAGTCGGAGTTGAAGATTGCAAGCTAATGTATACTGATACTGACAGTTTTATTTATGAATTGGCTTGTGATGATGTATATAATGATATAATTTACCAAAACTTGGCTAAATTTGACACATCAGACTATGATGAAAATAATGTCTTTAAAATTCCATTAGCTAATAAAAAAATACCTGGTTTAATGAAGGATGAAGCTAATGGCAAAATAATGACACATTTCGCCGGACTTCGTTCAAAGATGTATTCCTACAAAATACAAGTAACTAAGGAGGAGATAGAACTCTTAAGAAAAAAGCTGGTGAAGAAAGGCTTTAACAAAAAACGTATTGCTGGTGAACTTAGAAATATAGGTATTGGAAAAAAATCTAAAGGTATTAAAAAGACTGTTGTTAAAAATAAAATTACATTTGAAGATTATGTTAATTGCCTTAAAGATTTTAAAGAAAAAATTGTAACCCAACAAAGTATTTGTTCTTATGCGCATAAGGTTTTTAGTATAGAACAAAAAAAAATTGCATTAAGTCCTTTTGATGACAAACGTCGGTTAATTCCTAGTTCATTTGACACATTTCCATGGGGACATTATAGTGAATAACAATTATATTTTTTTGTTTTAGAACAAATATGTCTCTGCAAGAGCTTTGCATTAAAACTATTTGTGAAAGTGTTAGCAATATCTGTGACTTTCTCTACATATGTCCTCTAGAATCACCTGTGGGTATGGAAATTTGTCAAAAGTATGCTATGTACAAATTTGATAAATTAGTAAGAGATAATGTAGTGTCCTATGAAGCAGACTTAGGGCTTGTTTCTTACCGTGAGGAATCATGTAAAGATTGCTTTTCTAAAGCTAATAAATATGTAGCAACTTCAAAATTTGTAAACTTTAATGAATACAATCTAAATTTTTGTTTTGATTGTGCACGTGATTTTGATAAAATGTTAAGAATGCTTTACATATTTCCTACATACAAGCACGTTGAGTCAAGTAAAATCTATACTACAACTAATATATCTGAACTTTTCTATAATAGAAATTCCCGATGTCAAAATTCATTTGATCATTTTCTATTTACTATACACACAGTCTACGACTGCAACTGCATTGAGAAAAGTATGTTACTACAAGAAATTTGTCTTAAAAATATTTGTCAGAATATTAAAAGTATTAGTGAATTTGCAAATGTGTCATTGCTTCCTTGGAGACTAACTCTCGAAATTTTAAAAAAGTATGTTAAATACAGAATTGAAAAACTAAATACAGGTTATAAACTAATTAATTTACAATACTCTTGTTCAACAGAACTATTAAGACATAAAAAAAGAAAACACGAATGTCAGGTGTGGTGTGTTTCATCCAATTATTTTCAAGTTTTAGATTATGATCTGAATTTATGTTTTAATTGTTTCAAAATATTTTATCAAGGATTAAAATCAAACGGTAAAAATTGTAAATACACACAAATTATTTCAAAAGAAACTTTATACAGAAATCAATTAAACGTTAATATTTGTAACAAAAAGTTAATCTGTCAGAATGAGTTTAATCATTTTTTGTTTACTTGGAAATGTGAGTATTTATGTAATTGTGGTTCCTGTATCTTTCCCTCAGTATATTCTCAACTCACTCTGCCTCCTCAATTTTATTCACTTTAATAAATTACTGAATGTTATTTCTTATATTATTACTTTAATTAAAAATGTAGCTTAATCATTAGAGAGTATAATTAGTATTATATTATTATCTTTAATATTATTGCCTATAATTATTGCCTATAATTATTGTAGTTGGTTTTGGATAAAATAAAAAACAGTTTATAAAAGATTTATTTTATTATTATTCATACAAAATATCTTTATTACAATTGTACAATGCCTATTTTACAAAAATGACATCTTGATTGTGATGTTGGTGGCCCATCTACATGATTCTGCCATTCAGGACGATTATAATGAACAAAGCATGGTAACTGAACTTGCAATTCAAAATTGTTTCGATAATCTTGTGGAAGCTTGTTCCACGCATGTAAAAGTTCAACTGGTGAAGCTGCTTGAATTAAATAGTCCAAGGGAAATTTAGCTAGATCCTCTTCTGAAAATTGATATAGGCTTCGTTTGTAGTGCCAGTGTTCTCGTAGTGGATAAACACAAGAACAATTTCCTTGTGACATTGTGTATTGAAAATATAGCACTATCAATAGAGACAATCTTTCACGAATAAAATATTTATACTGAATAAATTTGTCTTTCTCCTTTGTTTTTATAAAGTATTGTGGTGGGGTTAATCAATACTTAGTTTACATGCTTTACAACAAGTCATGACTTGTTTTGTTTTAGGGTGTATATTTGGTTAAAGAAAACATTATAACATACAATATGTATATTTAGATCTTTGTTATTATTCATCCATTAAACAATTTTTATATAAAAAAAATACATTTGATAAAGCACACATACATTTATTATTATCATTATGATAAAAGCACATTGGTTGGGTTAGTTCCAATTTTGGTTGTTCGTCAAGTTCATAAATTTTGGATGTACAGTATTTCATGATGACATCAGCTTTTTCTTTTCCTTTAACAAAAACCATGTCTGCATTTTTGGTTAGATATTTTATTATATTTCCAAGGTGATATAGATGTGTGAAACCGGCATCCCATTCAATATTATGATGATTTTTAATTAACCATTTTGCTTGATGTTGTAAATCAGAAGGAAGACAATGAAACGGAAATGGAGGTTTGAATAAATAATGACTGACTCGTTGACCATCAAAACATGCTAATTCCTTGACTATAAATTTATTATTTTCCATTTTAAAACCTTGAATATCTATAATTACCTTCATATTGTAAGATGTTGAAGTTTTTTCAAAACCAATTTTTTCTTTTCAAAATATAAAATTTCTGCTTTTAGTTTTGATAATTCACAGATGAACAGATGTAATTTACGTCTATACTCTTCCAACATTGGTGAATAACTGTTTATTGTCGTACAATTTTGGTTAAAGGATTATAATAGAATTCTTTTTCATGTAAAATAAGACAGTAAGCTGACACGTCATTTCCAGTACTTTGAGAAGTTTCAAATTCTATTCGCAAAACAACAGATCCACTTTGAATAATTTCTTTTTGGTGTGAACAATCAATGTGAATGACTGGAGCTGAATCTTTGAATTCTTTTGGGTTGAATATTGGTTGATTTGTTTTTATGTGATAGTAACTTTCTTGAAAATTGGCATACATTTCGTATAGGGTTGCAAAGCGATTACTGTTAAAATCCAAATTTAAGTCTTGATATGGAAATCTTTCACTGTTTAGAAATACTCGTATGTTTGTTAAGTAGCAATGATCAAATTTGCTCATATCCTTTAAAATATTTCCTTTACGACCTTTCTGAAATGCAACTATAATATGTCGAGGACTTTCTAATTTTGTTGAGGTCTTAACAGGCCAAGTATGACGAGTTGAATCATTTAAAGTAGGATATTCTATTAATTCCCAACTTCTAAATTTAATAGGTAGTTCTGTGTTACTGCGAATTATTTTATTTAACCGTAGCTGCTCTTTGATACTTGGTGTAATGTGTGGTACATTCCAATATAATTTAGTGATTTTGATTTTTGGCTTTTCCGTATTGTCGCTTGCAATTATAGCATCGTTGTCGTCTTTTTCTCGAATAAGAATCAATTCTTGCCTCATATTTATTACAATTTTTTGAAAATCTTCAAAAAACCCAGACAGATATTTTAAAGGAATAGAGAGATTAAAATTTCCTCTGTTGTCAATTAACACTTTATCGTTTCCATCTTTTGGAAACCATCCTCCGTTTTGCATCAATTTACTTTCATTTTCGTTTAAAGACAAATAATTTTTCAAAGTGGAAACCAAACCTACATTTCGTACTGCATCTATTACTACTCCATTCAATTCATATCTAAGTTCTCTAAACAAATATGCAATTCCATTATTAATTAAACTAAATTTTGTTGGTAAGTTGTCTGCTTCAGTTTGCAATACTCCTTCAATGTAAAGTACAGAGTTACATGGTAGCGTAAATGAATCCAATTCTTGCACGCAAATTCTATGTTCATCGTTATAGTTGAAAGACGTTGAATTGTATGGTTGGTATGTGTGAAATTGATAATCTTCAATGGTTGTGTCACTAAAGGGTTCACCAGTTACATTTAATAATTCCATTATACTAATACACGAAAACCAAGCTGCTTCAAAAATTCACGATTTTCTCTTGTTATACGATTATCCGTTGTTGTTGAGGAACTGGTTGGTCTTTGTTTCTGATGTTGCTTTTTATACTGTTTGTTGGTATTGTTTTTATTTCTGTTATTGTAATTATAAGGGTGTCCAAACTGATAAAATTGTAACACCATTTCTATTCAACTTTTCTCAGATGTAATCGAATTGTAATAGTTTCGTTGCGAAAATTTACCAAATTACCGGCCTGATCAAGAACCCTCACAGTTATATTGTTGATTGTTTTAATGCTGACAGGAAAATATAATATGGTTAGTGGTTGCTCGACTATTTTATACCCGTTCGGAACCAGTGGAAAGAACTGGTGTATAAGATGAACCGGTTGTCCATGTAAAAATGATCCTGCAGCTATATTACAATCAATACATATGGTATTAATTTTTAATATATTAATTTTTTGTGTTGAGGTGTGTTGTCGGTTTGGTTCAAGTTTCACCTTATTACCAAATCCTAGTAAACCACCAATAGAATTATCAACACTGAAATTAATCCATTGACTACTTTTAATTGTGACAGTAGTTGTTTTTATGTCTGACGTTATGCGAGTAGTGACTCCAGACTCTAACATTTTTCTTTGTAAAATTTCTATTATTTCATTAATTTCATATCCACCCACTGGTATCTCAAATCTAAAGTTATCATGATCACCCCATACAAACACATTGTTTGTTTCATCCACATTTGGAATGCTATTAAATGTGTCAAAATTGGCTAATCCAATTTCATACTGTTCTTCGCTTTCCAAATAAATCGGTGGGTTAAAAGTGTCACTTAAAACTGAAGATTCTCCACTAAGTATAAACGTGAATGACATGATTAAAAGTTCGCATAGAAATGATGTTTTATAGATTAATTGCAGAGGTTATATAAAAATTTTAAACAAAACTGTCCACACTGATATGAGTTAAATTTTTGCATTGCATCATAATTATATTTGATTTTTACTTCTCCGTTACTTTTAAAATACTTTATTACTTCAACTGGAGGGGACAAGTTTCCATAACTGTCATAATATGTAATATTTTTCTTATGTTTACAATATGCTGTCCAGTGTGTTCCAGGTCCCTTTTGAGTGTCTAGATTGATAATACCAGATTCACTAGTTTTCCTTATAAATTTTGGTAAAGAATCACGCATGAACACACCACGAAAATGTGGAATTTTTAATATTTTTGCATATTTGTTAAGATCTTCATCAGTCATGATATGTCGCGGTAACTTTATCGGGAGTTTTTTGAATATGGTTTTAAAAAAAATCCCTTTCCTTTTTGACATTTTCCTTTTTTTGAACTCTTCTTCTTCTTCTTTTTAAAACCATACCCTTTGTATGGTCTTAAATAGTATCCTTTGCCAGATTTTTGTTCCATAGCTATGTTATGTCGATGTTGTTCCTCTAACTGTTCTCTATTGTTCTTTGCGTCATTAACCGCCTTTGCAATGCTCGCACCCCCACCCGCTACGGCCCCAAGGGCTCCCAATAAGGGCAACAAGAAGGGTAAAAATCCTCCCTTTTTTGGAGACGGAATAATTCGTAATTTTCGTTTTTTCTTTAATATTCTACCTTTTTTGTTAAAATTTTTTAGACCCATTCCTAGTTTACGTTTTCCCTTCATGGCAGTAGTTACAAACCAAGCGGCTACTTTCTCTCCTAATTTAGCGTCTTTTGCTTTTACTCTTTCCCAAGCTCTATTTTCTAATATTTCGTCAGCTCGATGTCTATCAGCGAGATCTTTACTATGAGAGTATGCTATATCGTGTTCTTTACAAGCACTATCCAATGGGTTAATTCCCCTATCTCCACGTGCCAAGCGTTCCTGTAACTTTGTTCCCGCTAAAACAAAATTACTTAGAGTTAGAGAAATTTACAATAGGAGAAATTACTTTAACTTACGACCACAAAAACTATACTTTGGAATATGTAGCTCAAAAGGTAGTTTATTAATTAATGTGTTGACCAAACCTTTTCCCTTTTTATGACCTCCTTTAACTTTTCTGGTTTTAACCATTCTAGCTGGTAATATAAACCCATCTGCCTTTATATACCTACGTTAGTCAACATGAAGATGTTAAAACAAAAGGTTTCATTGCCGGTAAAAAAATATGATTTTGATAGTGTACAGTCGGTTGGAAAACATGGAGTATTATTTGGTGGGGATTCTAAAAGAGGTTTGATTGTAGGCCCTAGCGGTTGTGGTAAAACCAACGTCATGTTGTCACTCTTAGAACATCCAAATGGTTTACGATTTCAAAATATTCACTTGTATGCGAAATCATTAAATCAACCCAAATACCAATACCTTAGAGTTTTGCTTAAACCTCTCACAGAAATTGCATACCATGAATATAGTAATAGTGAAGATGTACCACATCCTGAAAATATTGACACTAATTCTGTTATCATATTTGACGACGTTGCATCATGTGATCAAAATATAATAAAAGAGTACTTTTGTTTTGGACGACATAGACAAACAGATTGTTTTTATATTTGTCAGACATATTCTGCTGTGCCAAAACAACTTATTCGTGATAATGCGAATTTGTTAATTATTTTTCCTCAAGACGCTACTAATTTAAAACACATTTATGATGATCATGCAAACATTGACATGGATTTTCATTCTTTTAAGGAGATAGCATCATCTTGTTGGAAAAATAAATATGACTTTCTTGTTATCGATAAAGATTGTAGTTTATCTTCGGGAAGGTACAGAAAAGGCTTTGATACATACATCAATATATAAAAGGTGTATGTTTAGTATTTATTAGTCATGATGGATCCTTTATTAGCGAAACAACTCATACAAGCCAGGCAGGCGTTAAGAAAAAAGTATAAAAGTATTAAAGGAAATATTATAAAGTCTCAAACAGAATTGGAAAAAGCATACGAACCTGTAACTAGACCACTAAAAGCCCTCGTTGATAAATTAGAATACAATGATATTAAACAAGAAATGGTTTCACCAAAATCTGAAAAATCTAACACAACGCCAAGAATACGGCGATTTGATCAATTTGCATTCGTGACACCACAACGAGAACCACATTCATTACAACAATTTTTTGAAGAACCTCAGTTTAATAGTACACGAATGGAACAACCAAATATTCCTATGCATGAACAAACTTATGAGTCGAGAAATGACGAAGGAGATCTACCAGATCGAACAAGAGAAGACCAATTTATTGATGATAATATTTCTCAATTTTATCAAACAATTACTAACCCACAAGTTTTACGAGAATATTTTGAGCAATTTAAATCACCTCTACCTCGAGAATTCATTGAAGGTATGGTAAGGGATACTGAGGGTAAATATGATCATATTTTAGGCATTTTTCATAATCCCATCGAAGATAAATTTTTTATTGGAGATTCCGAAGTGGAATTTAAAGGGTCTAATTTTCTGGTAAAGGGTATTCGTTATCCGGGAAATGTTGGACTTTACGAATTAATGTTTTTAAAAAATCCAATTAGTTATACAAAAGAAGACACTGCAAATTATGCAGATATTATTAATAGGACTAACGCACATCGTCGAGATAATAAAAGTGATTTGCCTGTTAGAAAATTCCCTTCTGATATTAAAGATAAATATCATTTCATTATAAAACCTCTTTTGGAAGATCGAACTCGTCCCAGATCTGGTTCAATTCCTTCATCTTTGTTATTAAAAAGAAATGTACTTACAAGAAACATGAAAAAAACACAAGGAAAAGGTTTAACAATGATGGATTATAACAATAAGCACATCGATTACAAGTATTTTGATTCCTACAATGAGTTAGTGGAAAGATTAAAACTACTCATTGCTTCCCAGAGAGGGGGAAATTCTGGTCTTAATAATGAGATTATTTCTATTATAGAAGAACTACGTGAAGGTAATATCATTTTATAAATAAAGCTGTTTGTATTCTCCCATTTTAGTATTAACTATGCCGTTAAATAAATTTAATCAACACTATCTGACCAACGACTCTAATTCAGATGATACTGTTTTAACTTCAACACCATTGCTTTCAACACCATTGCCCACAACGCCATTTTATATTTGTCAACCTGATAAATATCATAGTAAATGCATTGTAACTGTACGTGGAAGTAAAAATATGACCCTTAGTAAGACTCACTACATTTTAGACAATAATACTACATCATACATAATACCTGTTACTGGAAAAGTTGAGAGTATTCAGTCTTTTCCTAGTACATTACAAATTCATTATAAAAACCGAGATAATTCTATTCATGAGCTTGTACATGATAATATTGTGACTAAAGGTGACAATATGCAATTTCTTCTTGGAACCAAAAAGTCTACATCAGACAAACTATACGTGGAATTTGTTATTCAATGTCCTTTGAGTAAGGATTCCTTATAAATATGATATGTTTTGTTGTTCTCAACATTTTAAATTATGCCTTTGAATCGTTTCAATCAACATTTTCTACGCGCTCCTACTAAGACTCTTCCTTCAGAGGAACTTGTGTCAGCAACAGAAAATAATCAATCCTTAAATTATGCATTCTACATTTGTGATTCTTTTGACTATCATGTTAAAATTATACTTCGTTTGAAGGGTGACAAGAAAACTAATTTGAACAAAGATTTTTATGTTTTAGATAATGGTGGTATAGCATATAAATTTCTTCTAACAGGAAAAATTGATAGCGTAGCGCATTATTCTGCTGACGGTGAAGTTTTAATTAACAATTCATCTTACAAATTCCATCAATTAGCTGGCAAAATTATTAACAAAGGTGATAAAATAGTATTTAAACTGGGTACTCCTTCCTCGATTTGTATTGATATGGTTTTACAGTGTCCATTAGTGAAAAATGAGTAAAGCACAAGTTGTAGCCGAACTTCATAAACCGGCACGAATTAATTATAGAAGGCGCCATGTTGTGGTTAAAAATCTTCATGATTTACTGCAAAGTGATTTAGCTATAATGTCTCAATTTTCAAAAGAAAATCGAGGGTACAATTATATTCTCATTGTAATTAACGCTTTCAGTAAATTTGTTTGGGCAGTACCAGTAAAGCGAAAAACCGGTCATGATATTAGTAATGCAATGAAAACGATATTAGGTCAAATGAGAATTGTACCAAAAAATTTACAAACCGATATGGGAAAAGAATTTTACAATAAACAATTCCAAGATCTCATGCAACATTATGGAATTAATCACTATAGTACATTTACAAATGTAAAAGCTAGTATGGCAGAAAGGGTAATTAGAACACTAAAGTCATTACTCTGGAAACAGTTTAGCTTAGAAGGTTCACATAAATGGTTAAATATTCTTCCAAAAATTGTAGAAACATATAATAACACTAAACATTCAACAACAGGGGCAGTTCCAAGTAAAATCAATGATAAAACTGCAAAATCCATTACCGTCTTTCAACAAATTAAAACAGTAGATCCAAAAAAACCAAAATTTAAAAAAGACGATTATGTTCGGATTAGTCGAGCTCGTCATACATTTAACAAAGCTTATACACCGAACTGGACGACTGAAGTTTTCAAAATTAAAAAAGTTAAGCTGACCAATCCAATCACATACATTTTAGAAGATTCTAAAAATGAGGAAATTCAGGGTGGGTTTTATACAGAGGAGTTACAAAAGGTAAGAGACCCCAACGTGTTCCTTGTGGAAAAAGTTCTTCGCAAAAAGGGAAATAAATTGTATGTTCAATGGTTGGGTCTAAAGGATCGATCATGGATATTAAAAAAAGATTTATTATAAAATGTATAATTTTAATTTTTAAAATAAAAAATGTTTAACTCTTTTTTGTATTTTTTATTTCCATTATTTTTTAAAATTAGTGTAATAGGGATTGTATGTTTTTATAATAATAAACAAGTAAATACACAAAATGTTTTATTTGTTGATAAACCTTATTTCTATGATTAGTATCTAAAACAGGATTAATATAAATAGCAGATTCTTGAATGCGACGTCTGAACCGGTCTCGATCAAGGGCAGCCTGTTGCCATGTACTGCACCTTGCTGCTTGGTATGCATAGTTCCACGTGTATAGAATGTGCACTTGTGGTTTACAAAATCGTACTTTTTTCATGATTTGTTTCTTCTATGAGCAGCTCAGGATAATTGTAAATTACTTCCAATCCAAAAGTGTACATCTCAGGGTTCAGTATTTTTATAGTTTCTAACAGAGACAGTGATGTCTCAATTATTTCATTTGTTTTTATTCCCGCACGCAAAAGATTTATAACTACACCAAATCCTTGATGTTGTAGAAGCTCTAATCTGTATTGAATAATTGGAATTAAATGCCACAATTTTGATATTGATTTAAAGCCCAACCGAACACTAGAGTCACCAGTATAAATTCTTACAACACTAGTATGTGTAAGCTGTTTTACTTCAACACCAAATCTTCCTATGTCTATTAGGTCTTTAACGTCAGATGTAACTAGTAAACTGTTAATTATCTCTTTGTTTGTTACAAAATCATTCCAATCCTTTTCAGAAAAAACCACCATATCATTTTTATTTCCAGATATGATTACACATGGGTTGTAATTTAATTGAAATGATAAGCAGACTGATACATACTTTGATTTTTTTGGATTTAAGTAAAACCGCCGTTCACATAAAAACACATCTTTTTGCATTTCTGAAGTACACATTACTAACAATTTATCTCAACTATTTCTTTCTCGTTTTTTGTTTCACAATATTAAGGTTTCCAACATGATTCAAGGTTAAATGAAAGGCATGTTGTTTATTTATCTTTATTTAAGTCTTTCTATACATGCATACGTTGGCCTTGCCTTATTTATCGTATTTGCAAATATCAAAATAGATACAATAATAATTAAAGTCAAAACTATACAAGTCAATAAATATAATTTAGAAAATTCCTCCTGTCCGCTAATGATACTTGTAGTGGAAGGCTCCAAGAAAACTGTTTGCCATGTATTTTGATCACTTTCAGAATTATCGGAAAATATTATTTTTAACTTATAATTAAAAAAAGTTAAATTTGTTTTTGGAATATCTGTTTGAAATACTGAGAGATGTCCATTATTTTCTTGGGAAGTACTTAACATTTTCCAGGATGTACGATTACACTCTTGTTTTGTATTGTTCATATCAAAACAAACTGCTACATAATGGGCACTATATGGTACGTTTGTGTACAATATGTTGTTGACTATTGCAACCAAAATAATATAATTTGTTTTTAATAAACACATTTTTAATTGCTAATTGAGACTGTGCACTCTCTTTAACAGCTCATTCAACACTGACTACCGTCCTATTGAATTAACTTATTAAAATAAAACACATTTATAATAACACAATTTTTTATTTGCTATTTAACTCTTGGTGGCGTTTAACTTCCTTTTGTCGAAATCTTTTTTTAGTTTTTTGTTTTTTGTTACTGGAATTGACAAAACTATATCTCTGTTTAAATTTGGTACATATGTTTTATAATTATCCTGATCCCAATTTTCTTCCTCCTCCTGTTCTTTTCTCTCTGGAACGGTTTTCTGTAAAAAAATTACAATATCAAAATTTGTGAAATATATATATATATATATATATATATATATATATATATATATATATATATATATATATATATAATATATATATATATATATATATATATTATTTGTTTAGGTTATTATTGAACTCAAATACTTACCAAATTTAGTTTTTTAATACTCAATTAAGATTTGAGGAACCAAAACCCCTGTCTCCCCTCTCAGTGTAACTAAGAGCATTTACTTCTTCAATTTTAGGAATTGTGCATTTTTCAAAAATAATCTGTGCAATTTTGTCACCTCGACTAAAATGAACTTCTTCACTTGAGGTATTATATAATAAAACTTTAACTGTTCCTCTGTAATCAGGATCTATCACTCCAGCCAAAACATCAATTCCTTTATTAAGAGCCAATCCTGACCTAGGGGCAATTCTACAATAGACCCCTTGGGAGAATTCCATTTTTAATAATATGTCGACTAAAAATCTAGACCGTGGTTGAATAGTAAAACTGTTAGGAGTTTTAACATCAAAACCCACAGAATAAGGTGTGGCCCTTGTAGGAATAAAAGCACTTGCATCGATTCTCATCAATTTTAAAACCTCAAATATTAATAAAAATAATATATTAAAACATAAATATAAGAAAGAAAAAACTTACCATTTGTTCAATATCAGCCATGTTGTTGTTGTTGTCGTATGTTTGTATGTTACTGAGAGTGAATTAGGAATGGTATCTTTCATGTATTTATACCAGTATTTCCTTTCACTTTCAATACAACTTTCATGATTTCATTATAATTTTTTACAAAATACAGGCATTTCATTCCGAAAAATAAAAATTTTAATTTAAAAATTAAAGATAATTCTGCTGGACTATGAGAAATTCCAAACAAGCATTTGCATACATCGCTAATGCAGAGAGAACCATAATTAAGAACGGAATGTTGTTATGTAATTGATTCAGACTTCATTCTCGGTAAATAGCTCCGGGCAAACATGTAATTATTAGTAGGTTACCGGAATGAAGTATCAAGGCACAGTTATTTGAATAAATTCACTTTCAAGCCTGAGGCGATTATAGTATCTTATACAAACGTTTTTAATAAACAAAATATTTATTAATAGATTAAATATAAATTTTTTAAAAATAACAATTTGCTCTTGAGTTTTAATATTAGGAAAATAACGTTAATTTCTAAATATGTCCAATCAATAAAAAATTGTTTAATTTATGTTAGTGGTTGGGTCATTAGTAGACTGAAAATATCTTAATGGGCCATTATGTTAATGGATTTATTTAAAAATAGTAATGAGTAGTTGTGGAATAAATTATAAGGTCACTAAGAAAGAACTGCGCAGGGAAAAAAATTTTAATTTATTGCTAGTTAAATGTATAGAATTTGCAAGCGTATGTAGTTACGAAATTGTGATTATGTAAATTGTTGTTGTTGGTTGAAATGTACTTTCATTGAATATAGGAGTGAGATAGATAATATTGAGTACTGTTTTATTAAATGTTGCAAGCGAATTAGGAAAGAAAATGCTATGGGTGGATGCTAAAAGTTGGAATGGTATTTAAAAAAAATCACCTACCATGCTCTTTGTTATTCTACTAGTGGGCATGTTACTCCTTCTCGTAGGTGGATTTTGTTATCATCTTCTTGTAGAGTTGTATCGATCGATAGCGATGTATATTTCAGCATTCTTTTGCTCCTATCTTCTTGATGTAGCTGTCTAGTCCTCCATCGACTATACCCGTGTGGCTGTACATCCTATAGTGAAACGTGAGTCTCTCCATCGTGATGAGTCTCTCCAGTGTCACAAATCGCACTGTTATTACTTCCCGAACGATCGCACTCCCGTAAGCAGACTTTAGTTCGCATTAGTACTTTTTACGCGTAATTCAAATGCACCTTAACCTATAAATACATGTATAGCTGCCTATTGCAGACAATTTTAGCGATAGCTTTACATAAATCTGACATAAACTAACCTACAGTGTATTACATATTAGTATGCCTATTGACTCTAAACTGATAAATAAATTGATATCTAAACCAATATTAATATGTTAATAATTGGGACTTGTACTTTTTAAATGTTTACAATAATATATCATCTTTCTGTTATATATACACCCTGTATATTAGAGTCATATATTTTTAATTCTCAACTTGTCATCACTTATTGTTTATAGTTACGTATGTGTAACGAATTTTCCTTATTTGAAGAATATTTTAATTACTATATTTATTCTTAATAAAGAGTCAGAAATTATTGTAATATTTCTCTCTTTCCCAAATCTTTTTAAAATAATTCAAAGGTGAAATTTATTTGATTTCTCGTCAAACAAAATGACCTGTTTTCAGTGTTATGATATTTATGTTTCAAGGCTATTAGACTACGTTTTGCTGAGTCTGATATTTTATATACTCACATTGTTGATGAAATTTGATATTGACTGATGTAATGAACTCTTGGTGTCTGTTATAAACTACAATATTTTGTTTTTATTTAATTAAAAACGTTTTCTACACTTGACCTGTATTAGTTGTTTATTTACCCGTGCTCTGACTCAATGTTCATACTACTTTGTTAGTTGATAGGAATTCAAGTCTGTCAATCAGTTTTGATATAGCAATAAAGGATTGGCGTATGGTATCTTACCGATCCAGCTCTTACTAATCAACAGCAGCTTAGACCCCTATTAACTTTAAATTAATTTACTTATTTCTATTTCTTAAAACTTGCTTTTAGTTATAATGTGCTATTATGTTTTCAAAAAAATTTGTTTTCATTGAACTGTGCTAATATTTAACTATGAATGCTTATATTACCTGTGTTTTGTCTTTCGTTCCTTGTTGTTACTGGCGGATTTTCTTACCTCTCAACATTGTGTACTCCTATGGGGCGCGTGACGATCATGTTCTAACCCGTCCTCACATTGGTACTGAATTGCAAAACCTACTCTTTCTGCAGTTATTTGCTTTCCATATTTTCTTATTATGGGAGCTAGCCTCCTCCGTGCTAGTGCGGTATGTCGGTAAAGGATTGTGTCACATGCACAATAATTTCTTACGGGGGGTGAACAGTGCTTAGAGATAGTAAACAATATGTTAGGAGATGATGTGGGGTGTTTGCAGACATTATCGAATGCACATCGGAACATTAATACGTTCCAACAAGGCAAATACGATTCTATCCTCTCGATGATGTACGGAAATTGCTGGTAGGATATGGGAAATTTTGCTGTCGCGTCTGAGAGTCTAAACCCGACGTCTACTTCGTCGTACCACGTGTTTCGGCGTTTCTCTGCCTTTTTTAGACGCCATTCTAGCGCTCTGACTCGGCGTTTTTCCCTCCTTCTTTCTGTGTTTATTGGGAGTTCGGGGGGTGGTCTCCATGCAAGCGTCCTTGCGCTGGGTACCTTGCCCAATTTTTCTTTTTGGATTCGCAGGTCTATTTCCTGGAAATTCCTCTCTGCACATTTGCACAATACGCTAAAAGCTGGCATTGTACAACTTGAACAGCTTCCGTTAACTACTTCTGTTACCATAGGAAACCAGTATGTGGTATTTACCAATCTGTTGGTAACACCACCAATAATGTGTTTGCCTCGGCAAACATTAAATTCTTGTTTTATTTCGGTGATTGTATCGGGGTCGGTGATTACATCTCCGCTGAAAATGTCGTTCGCTAGTGCGTTTGACATAAGGGCTATTTCACAATAGCAGAAAACAGCTAGTGCTGTTTCTCTGAGTTGTGGGTCGATTACGAGGTCGTTAACTTTTGCAGTCGCTGACTCTGTGTCTAAGACGTCGCCATGAAACTTGAAGTTTTGGTCGCCTTCCATTTCAGTGTTTTTTTTTTTAACACTTCCGTTCCTAGAATGATTATATTTGCTATATGGGTGGCAGTGGAGACAAAGTTTATTATAATGAACACGTCAGATGAGCAAGATGATAAGCTGAGTATGTTACGTTAGTAATAATATATACACATTTATACACATATATATATAATTTTTTTTTTTTTTTTTTTAACTTATACTTGTAATGGTATATTTTTAAATCGGATTTTTAACTTTATTGAGTTTCTTGTTAAAATTTTAGTATTATTCGAGCGGCCGTCTCTTGTAATACCAAGCTTTCAACTTTTCTTATAGTTGTTTTGACATTTTTTCACTATTCATCTATTGCGTCGAAAAACATGTCTGTGTCCTCATCGCTCTGTGTTATTATTGCTGTCTCATTCTTGTTTATTATTCTGTTGTTTGTGTTCCATCCTTTCTTTTTCGTTTTGTAGAATATACCGCAACATTTTCTTTCGGGCATCTTGCCTAGTCTATTCTTTATTCGTTCTGATCTTTTTGGTTGGCTGGTGTCTCCCTGACTTCCTTTTCTTCTTCTCTGCGGTTTGTTAATTGGGGTTCCTGGTTCCCATAATGGCAGTGTTGCCACCTTAGACGGGTCAACTCTTTCTTCTTCCGTCTCTTCTTGTTCTGGTTCTCCTATTTCTTCTTCTTCCTCTGTGGAATAATCACTTGTATTATTCTCGTAATATTTCTTTAACCCATTGACGTCACACCTGTCTATTTTTTCCCTTTTTTGTACCTACTGCATACGTCACTGGTCCAACTTTTTCTATAATTTGAAATGGTATGGATAGTACCATTTTTTTTCTGTAACTTCTTTGAAAGACCTGTCGTGCTACTTAAGTCTCTCAGATACACGTTGTCTCCATCTTCAAATTCTCTCAATTCAAATTTTATATATTCATATTCTCATGTGTTTTTCTATACACTATTTTCATTTTTCATCCATGTCCGCGTGCATGGGTTTTCCTTTTTCTTATATTATTCCCTGTGTTTTTCCATACACTTTTCCCATTTTTCATCCATGTCCGTGTACACAAGTTTCCTTTTTCTATTGAGTGCTCGTGCTCCTGGCAGTCGTCGCATCTCTTCACATTTCACATATTTCTCAATATTTATTCATAATTCGTTCCAGAAATAATCTTCTCCTATATTTCTGTACTATATATCCTATTTATTCTTCCATATCCTTCCTGTAACATGTGGAAGGTATTAATTATAACTCTTCTTTTTCTTCACTTTTCCATTTACTTCATGAACAAAGTCATAATTCCAGATTCGTTTCGCATTTTTATTACATCCTGTAGATACTGTATTGTCGTGCTGGAGCCGCGGGACTCTTAGCGGGTTGGGATTCTAGTACCACCCTAGCTTATCCCCTTAGCAGCCTCCTACTTGACGTAAGTTTCACCCCTTAAGGTCGAACCAATACAGCTGGCCCACATTCCTGTAAAAAAATATACTTCTGGCACTGTATTCATCTTCGTATGCTGTGTGAGATATGCCTCTATTTCTGTGGCATCCCACATGTGTCCACTGATTATTCATTCTTCTTTATGGTTCTGCTTCTTTGTCTCAAGCAAAGAAACTGGCTTAAACTCTTCTACATTCAGAGTACGTTCCATAAATACATAAATAAAGTTCCATAATGTTACTTTAACGATAGTAACTAACTATGAATTTTCCGTCTCCAGCGAGTCCTTGCCTTAGCAACGATTCAGTGCTTCAGTGAAGGCCCTTAGGTCTTCCTGTCCAATTTGCACTGTTCCCTGGTACATAAACTGTAGCAAGTTACTTTAAACGATAGTAACTATTATACTTTTTTCCGTCTCCAGCGAGTCCTTGCCTTTGCAACGATTCGGCCGCTTCAGTGAAGGCCCTTAGGTCTTCCTGTCCAATTTGCACTTTTCCCTGGTACATAAACTGTAGCAAGCCTCCTAGTGTCTCGCAAGTTACGTTTGTCAAAATCACTATAGGACGTTGACAAAGATTCGACTCAAATTTTCTTTAAATATGGGCCACAGCCCAAAGAACCACTTTACGTGCTTCTATGCATTTTCCTTGCGATGCCTCCAAAATATTGAAAAAGATTTTCTGACGCCACGGTCAATTATCTTCTCAAAGCTCCATTAAATTCTTTTCCCTCTTTTATATGTCCATCTCAGTATGATGTGCCAATTTATGAAGTTAACCAACAATTGTATAAAGAATTAAATTTTTGTTAAAATAAAGAACTTAGAAATATACGCTGCCGAAGTTAAAAAACAAATCTATACAAAATATCAAATAATCAAATCAAATAATAATCGATCAATCAATCAATACTCAGATATCAACTAAGGTGTTAGTATTTATTTTTTTTTTGAAAAATTAAACTCTATTAAATTCTTTTCCTTTTTACAAATGAAACGCTATTTTTTTCAATTCCAAATATCCCGTAATTAATTAGTTAAACAAAGTCATATCTAATTTCTCAGTGTATATTACTTGAAGAATTCGTTAACCACGCATTTATGCCATAATGTAATATTTTCCTATCCGTCGCGGTGCATTTTCATGGTCAAATATACATACTTTCACCACGCATCAGCAACAAAATCATATGATTGTTTGGCTTACTTGTTTCAATAAAAAATAGAATTTGATAACATGAAAACCGTTGGTTAATAAAATAATACTCAAAGAATTTATATTTTGCACTTTTTGAAAGCAATAAAATCGTACACTCAATTGAACTTGATCTTGACCTACTAACTTAAATTCTGTATTTTCAACTACTAAATAAACAATAATGCTTATTTCTTTAAATAATTATTATATTCAATTCCTATATTCGACTGATAATTAATAATTTCTGTTATACTTATATATCATAAAATCTGTTTTAAGTCATCTCATAAAAGACTGTATAGTTTATATTTATTTTTGTGGAAATTTATGGTAATTAAAAAAAACAATTATATAGAGAACATCATATAATGTGTTAGTAAGTATTTTTTTTGAAAAAATTTGTACTTGTCATCTCTTCACATATATCCTAAAATTGATATGAGGTCATTTTCTAGTGATACAAGACAAAAAAATCTACTATATACGAATAATTTGTGTAAAACCACTAACAACTTTATATAACAAAGAGAGAAAAAGGATTTTCTTCCAGAAAAGGGAGTTCTGCACTCCACACAATATTTACTGGATACCTTACTGTTTCTTTAATCTGTTGTCGTCTTAGGAAAGAAAGAAAAATAATTGGAATGTCACTGGCGAAATGAAACGATGAAGGCTTCTTATAGCTACAAAACTTGCAAAAGTTTACAAGGATACTGAAGAAGTGACTTAATTATCCCTATTTTCCGAAATTCCCCCAAACCGGGACCGTCTGTCACCAATGTAATAAATATAGATTTACGAGAGTGATAAGGGCATTTTCGAGATAGGGGTAAGGAACTTCTATGTATAGGGTCCTGTAAATAAACAGAAGAGAGCGAGAGAGTGATGAGCTTGACAGTACAACTAATATATAATTAATAGGGTTTGTATAATGAAATCTGTTACCTTATGTGTATATTAGGGCTTTCAACCACGACACGTTCAGTCTTCTGGAACTCGGTCAGTTGAGGGTTGCGAACTTTCGAGCTGCCACAATAACCGGACTACACGCGATACTATGCCAGATGATACGCGGCCCCCGGAGAATCACCGACTGTCTCGTACTGTTCGCGTACGGGACGCTGTCGCGTCCAGTCACGGTGGCCCGCTATTACTGACTGCCCATTACCAACTGCTCGTACCCGACGCTACCGCGTCGAGCGTACCCGGAGCAGGCAATTGGTGCCTGGACGCCCGCCGTATCACTACTACTGACTTGGCTGACCCAGTCTTCTAGTTTTTATCGAATGGTGTCCTCATTGACCGGTTATAGTCCAAGGTTGCTGAATTGTAGTCTTAGGCGTTATTACTCGTATTTGGGTCACGGGTGTTGTTATTTTTTTACAACAATAGTTTCGTGCTTTTTATACGTTTAAACAATTATCAAACAATGCAATAACTAGGTCAATTTCTTTGTGTGATTTAAAATGCAAATTTTACTGTAATAATTATCCCTTATTTGATTTGGAATATATAATAATTATCTCAAATAATTATTATCTTTTTCTGTGCTACTTTCCTTTATTCCAACTTCTCACTCACTTGCTACGCTCACATTACAGTAATGGGGGTGTCCCAATCTAGTGACAATGTCCAAATCTTTTGCAACAGAAGTTTTGAATATACCAGTGTTGTTGAAAGAAGTCCTAAAGGGTCGAATAGACGAGAGACATAACTAAGAATTTTTCTCTTAGTAATAGGTGATGTTACCTCGCATAAAGGAGGCTTGAATGAAAAAGTATCCTGATCAGGTGACCAAATAATACCTAATATCTTGTCTGAGGAACCAGCTAGATTTAACTTAATTTCTGGAGTTGGAATCAAGTTATGTTTTTCAAGAAATTCTGGATGGTTCGAACTTAGTTTATGGAGTTGAAACCCGTGCTCGCTAAGCAGGGAACTTAATTGAGAGTAGAGAATCTCTATTTCTTGTAGATTGTTACCACCAGATAGTACATCGTCCATATAGGTAGAGTTGAGCAAAGTTTTTGCCGCAGATGGGTGTGAAGTTGCATGAGTGTCAGCGATGTGTTTTAATACACGAGTGGCTAAGAAAGGTGACGAGGATAAACCAAAGGGTAATCGATTGAAACGAAAACATTGAATTTTATCGTCCGGTTTATCCCTCCATAGAAAGTTGAGAAGAAAAGTTTCTTCTTTGTTTATTGAAATTTGCAGAAACATATGCTTTATGTCAGCTGCTAGTATATACCTGTAGTGGCGAAAAGTTACTAAGATATCAAAAAGTTCTGGTTGCACCGTGAAGCCTTTATCTAGAACCTGATTTAAACAAATGCCTGTTGTGGACTTGTTGTTGGGATCGAATACAATTCTCACCGGAGTGGTGGAGCCTGTTTTTATTATAGGAAAGTGAGGTAGAAAATAGTTGAATTTTCCATCAAGATTTCTTATTTGAAGAGAAACATTTGAGACTAAACCTTGAGAATGGTAATCTTGAATGATTTTAGAGTAGCTTTGCAACAGGACAGGGTCTGAATGCAATTTTTTCTCCAAATGAAGGAATCGCTTTTTAGCTGTGATAAATGAATTTCCCATATTTAAGTCATCAACAGAGTGTTTCAAGTTTAGATTAACTTGATATCGACCTGAAGGCAGAATATTGACAGTTTTCAGAAAAAGTATTTCAGATGGATGATTTTTAACAGATTCAGAAATAAGAGGGTTGACTTCCTCGGATTCCCAGAATTTTTGAACAATCTGAGAGAGATTTTCATCCGCAGTTTGAGAATCAGGTGATTCTGAAGTAGAAGACAGAGTCGTGCATGTAACCAAATTATTTACATAACGGGAAATACCATGCTTGCTTTTTATGCAATTTTCAGGGATTCGGCCAGAGATTATGAAACCGAATGAAGTGTTCTGCAGAATTGGTAGACCAGTACCTAAGCGAATAATTTGACTTAGTATAATATCTCCATAGTAGTCAGCACCGAGTAGAATATCAATGTCTGAAGTGAGATGGAATTGAGAGTCAGCGAGCTCCACTTCTTGTGGAATTTTTAGTTTGTTGGCCATAATTGGCAATTGTGGTAGGCAGTTTGTAATTTTAGGAAGAATGGAACAAGAAATATCCAACCTTGAGTCATTAGTAGAAGAATAGATAGTCAGATTAGCGGTTGTTTTGGAAACCGAGACTGTTTGATTAACTCCGGTGATCTGTAACTGCTTGTTATAGGTAGGAGCGGACAGCTGATTGATCAGATTTTGTGTAGCAAATGAAACTTGACTTGCTTGATCGAGAAGCACTTTTACGTAAATTCTTTTGCCACTGGGGGCGACGAGGTATACCTGGATTGTACTTAGTAAGATGACAGGTGTGTTGATTGTATTAGCTGACAGCACGTGAGACATAGAAGAGTGAGGTTGATTCCTAGGACCTTCCTCAGATTGTCTAGAGTATGTGTGTTCCCTATCATGATTGACTTGTGAAGTAGAAGCCCTATTCGAATTAGTAAATTCAGGGTGCGTGGTCGAAGTCATTGGATCACGTTGAGGAGAAGAAGAAGAAATATTCCCTTGATTATTTTCAAAGTGTAGGTAGCTGTGATGTTTGCCACCGCAGTGAGAACAAGAAGTCTTACTTAGACATTTTTGTATAGTGTGATTAGAACTTAGGCAGTTGTAGCAAAGATCATGTTGCTTGACGAACATACCCTTGGCTCGAGGTGAGAGCGCTTTGAATTCCCTACAGATGTAGATGGAGTGATTACTCTTACAATAAGGACATAATCTAGATTTAGAATTAAAGGAGTTTGTTTGTCGGTTATCGGTAGTGGTGTGATAAGAATGTTTTACTTCCTTGGAAGTTTGAGGTTTGAAATTATTTTGGACCTTAGAGAAAGAAGAAGGTTGAAGATTTTCCAAATGTTTGGCTCTGGTGTCTATATTTGCAAGGAATTGTGAAAACTCGATGACTTTATCAGCATCAGGGGCGAATTCCATTGAACGCAATGTAGCTTGATCAAGCTTTTGCGACGTAATTTGAATTAAGAGTAAATTTAGCAATTCATCGGAGGTCTTATTAAGATTAAGCAATGCCCTGTAGCTATTGGAAACAGAAATATAGAACTCTCTTAACTGTGAGGAATTGGCATGATTATTCAAGGATTTTGAGTCAACAATACCTGAAATTAGATCCCTAATAAGAATGCGATCATTAGTATATCGAGCCCTTAGGGTATCTAAGGCCATGGTATAGTTCGTTTCGACCAATGGAATGTTTTCAATCAAGCGGTAAGCGTCATCCTTGAGTAGATTTCTGAGGTAGATAAATTTTTCAATGTTAGTGAGGGTTCCATCTTCATCGATGATGCTGAGAAAAGTTTGGTAGAAAGATTGAAATTCATTTAGTTTGCCTGAAAAATGATTAATTCGAATTTCCGGTAGCTTGACAGTTCTTTGCCGGGTGGTGGCATTTTGAATGGCTTGAGTAGTCGAAGGAGACATGGCACTAGAGACTACAGGAGATGGTGTCAAATTTAAAGGCGGAGTTTGGAGGATTTCGAGTTTTTCCTCTAGTAAAGAAATGCAATCATAATATTTTTCCACTATCGGATCTACAACGTCATGATCCGTAGCTTGCTCTGCCGCTAGAAGATTAGTAGCATCATTATATGTACGAAAGGCATCTCTGAGTTGAGAAAGTATTTCTCTAATTTTATATTTAGTTAACGAATCAAAGTTATTATTAACACCACTACATAACTTAGTTAAATCTAATTTAGAGGCGGTTCTGGACCTCGTTAATTTGTGAATTTGACCCTGTTCCATTGTGATAATTTATTTTAATAATAACCGATAGAAAATATGTTAAAAAATATATTTAAGAATATTAATTATTTAAGAAAATTAATTGAAAGCGTTTACCGTAAGAAATGTTTATTAAAGTCTTTTAATTAACATGCGCACCCCGTATTTAACGGATCCTATTGAAATGGTATTCTTGATGACGTAGTGTGGCACTGATAGACACGGTCAGTTGCGATGTGGAAATTTCCGTTAATAGGAAGAGAATCCCTAGAAGTTTTATGCCGGTAAAATGAAAAATAAGGTTTTTTTTTTAAATAATAAGATAAATTCGGCGATGAAGGACCAACTAAATAATTATGTAGAAATACCGCATAATTAAATCAGTGAGAAACAATGAATTACTTCTCGGAAGTAATCCCTAGGTGTAAACTGGTTCAATTTAGAGAAAATTAGGAATGCATATAAACTAACGTTCACGAATATGAATACACACAAGCGACGGTTTATAGATTCACGGTATAAGTCCTAGTAGTTGGAAGAGTAAAAATATAACTCACCCGGTTAGTGTTCTTCCTAATGTAGTTGTTCTATCTTCTTTATCTGGCCAGATAATTCTTGTGGTGGTTACACTTCCTACGCACATGAGAAAGAGAAAGTTCAATAGTCAAAAAATATTTCGCACTCACTTTTTTTATTCAACGAAAGAGCCCATGGGAAGCTCGATAATTTTAAAATTAAATGTATCACGACCACGAGGTCAGCGTGAAAGCAAGAGAAAATGGTTCCCGTGACTTTGATGTGTACCTTTTGATTCGAAGATCGGTAATGAAGTGAAGTTGTTGCCGCTTAAAACTAACTCTGTACCCTAATCGAAAGATTTTTTGCGCCGGAAGTCTGTGTAAGATTTTAAAACGCAGTTTGGTATACGGGGGTGCGTCAGAAATTATTTTTTTTTTGACGCCGGTTAAAATATGTATTTTAACAGTAGGTATATGGGGCAATTTGGATCTCTAGTTTGGTGGTTTCTTGGGCTAAGATTCATGGTTTGGCAGTTTGTGCAGTTGTATTGTGTTGTTTTACATGTATTTCCGTCGTGCTTGCCTTCGCATCTATAACAGGTCGCCTGCTCTTCCTTGCAGTACTTTAGTACATGATTGTATCTGCAGCATTTGAAACAAATACTGACGCTAACGTGTTCTCGTGTATAGCATTTAGTGAGGTCGTAGTAGATGTATCCTGTTTTTAGTATGTCTTTTATGATTTCTGTTGGTCCTTCTATTATGATATTTTCTCTCCATTCACTTCTGCAGTTTTTTCTGTGTGCTATTTTTAGTTTATCCAGATCTTCGCCGTATTTTTCGTACAGCCGATCGTTTTCTATTTTGAGCTCTTTAATAAACTAGTCCTGGTCGTGTCCCCTAGGGAGGCCTGTAATCATCATAGCGGGGTCCTTGGATTTTATTACATCTTTCGCCTCCAGCGCACCACATGATGCTGTCTTTTGCTTTAGGCTGTCGTGTTGTTTTCTGTCTTCGGTAGTTAGTATGATTGTGTTCTCGTTTTTTGTTCATTTTATTGTTACATTATTGATTTCCGTTGGCTTAAATATGCTTCTCATGGCGTCCATGACTTTCCCTTTTTCGCCTTCTTTTAGTTTGATCATAGTGTCAAATCTTCTTTTGGTTTTCGGGGTGGCCCAGGGTTCCTCGTCCGGTTTGGGTTTTGGTGGTGCTTCCTTTGCAATTGTCGCGTAAGTTTTAATTGATGGTGTTTTTTCCTGTCTAGTTTGTTCTACCTGCTTTGTAATTTGCCTTTCTTTTTTTGGTATGTCCGACACTACTTTATGCGTTTCCCATTCTTTGTTATCTATCGATGTTTTGATTAGTTTTTTTACCTCCTTTAGGTGATCTTCCAGTCTGTCTTTTAGAGCCAAGGTATGTGCTTTGTATTCCGAAAATTTTTGGATTTCCCTGTTTTGTAATTCCGTGATTTTGTTCTCCTGTACGTATAGTTGTGTGATCAGGCTATCGTATAAACTAACTAATTTATCTGTGCAGTCTAAAATTGTCAACCTATCTTTACTGTTAAACTGTAACTTACCCCTACCTTCCGTTGTTGTACATGATACAGTTGCGGTGATGACTTCCTTCAGTTGTTGGATTGTTTCCGCATTTTGGAGGATAATGTGTCTTGTGTTGATTGCTTGCCCGGTGGATCTTCTGTTTGTCTTGTTTGGTGGCTGTTCTGTTTCGTTGTCGGTGCTGTCGTACCTGGTTCTTGAGGTTGGTGGCGTCCGTAGTAGGCTTACTGAAGCCCTTGGCAGGTCCATGTCGTCGTAGTTTAGGGCAGTAGCCATACTGCCTTTTTCTACACTTATCACTATCACTGAGTTCCGATATTAGTAACTATGTAGAAAATTTTTGAAATAGAAACCAGATCTGAGGAACTGCTCGAACCTGGTTTATTGGTTTCACTGCACTCCGCGATACGGCGTACTCAGTTTAGGAACTGTTTTAAAATTTTTGCATAAAAAAAGCTAGACCCGAATGAATATTCGGCGTCTAGCTATATTAACTCATCACTGATCACTAAACAAGTATACAATGAAAAATCAGACTGTAATGGCGTCAGTGCGTAGACAAGAGATGTAGGTAACCAGCGCTCATGCGAGGAACGCCGACCGTAGCGCTGCGGCGGCGGAATCGCAAAACAGTACTTACTTAAAAAACATGCTTCGTATATAGACCAATCATATTACAGTCTACAATAATAAAAAGTGTGTTTTACAATTGGTACAGAATATTTACTAAGTTTTCCATGAGATAAAAATAATTAATTAATTAATTGACTATTTGAAAGAAATAAACGTAATGAAACAGTGTCAGTAATGAAACAGTTATAAATATCACAAAACTTAATTAAAGAAAATAAACTAAATATACTAGTATTGGTATTAGTTTACATCACTAAGGATTAGTAAAAATGCGCATTTTTTGGATTTATCCTGAAAATAGAAATAGGCAAAACTTTAGTGTTATTTATTACGAAACATACGAAAAGTGTAACAATTTACAAAAAGTAGAAAATCCAAATATTAGCAAGAGGAAAATGTTATTAAAATACGAAAGAGCCTTAGTTACATAAAGTATAGACATTGTAAATACCAATCATTTTTCCACTTTCAATTATACAAAAATATACAATATTGCAAAAAGGACAAAATTCATTCGATGTGAATAAAACTAGATAATTTTAAAATGATTTTATACATTCTAAAAAGCACGTTTGCGTACAATTAATACAATATAAAATATTTGACACATGTTCAATGTTGCCACATATATAGTTGTTTTTTGCTGAGTAAATATATTGAATTTGAGTACAGTTAATAAGAGTATATCTAGTACATATTAGTAGTAAGAGTTCTAGTTACAGGCTATTTAATAACAAAATAAAACCTAACCTAATCCAGTCAAATCTAAAAAGTTAAATTAAAATAAGTTAAACCAATGCAAGTAGTGAAAAACAAAATGAAATTTGACTCATTCGCAAAAACTCGTTTATTGGTAACAAAATAAAACCTAAACTAAAGAAATCCAATCAAATCTAAATGAACAGAACTTAATGCATTAAATACAGTTATATCAATCACTCTAAAAAGCCTTGGTTAAAAAGTGTACATTACGCACATGCACGTCGTTGACAGCAGCTATACAATGACGGCTGCAGTTTAAAATGTATATCAAATATCAGTTTTTGAACAAAAAATACCGAAAAACTATTGCTACGAGGGAAAATTTAAATAGTGTAAAGTGAATAAAAGTAAAGCACGATCCACTGTTCAAATTTCGAACTAACCCGACTAGCCTTAGTAATGTAAATAATTCTAAAGTTAACTAACTGCTAACTAAAATTACTACTATAGAAAATAAATCTAACTAAACTACAAATTGTTCCGTAATACAAATCAAAAACTCTGAGAACTGGTTACTGTTTTTTGTTCGCTCTCACCATAAAAATTCATCAATATAGGATTGAAATAGTTTCCTAGATGTTCTGCATTGTCTTCGAAGCTTTTTCTTTGCCCGCATCCATACACTTTCGATACTCTGTGTATGAACACTGTCGTCATCCGGATCGACAAAGTGCTACCGATGAACAACAATACTATGGCCATACACACCACCGTTCATGCGACCGATATTTGCATACGCTCTACATCCATCCGAAATAATTATGGTTCCCGGTAAAATCATTCTTAAAAGAATATTACTTTATTCGCTGGATATATATTTTTAACAATAACATACCTGGATATGATAAACAGAAGTGTTTCTTCACTCCTTGCTGCTACCTGTTCTATAAAAACTGATCCACTACGTCTCTCAACACCTCCAAAAACCCATTTTCCGTGCCTAAAAGCGCCTCGGTGGTACTTCCTGTGAAAGAAGTAGGATTTGTCTATTTCCACAGTTATTGGTTGACCGTTCTCATTGAAACCTCAAATTTCCACAGCATGCTGTTCTAAAAACGTGGTGCAAACTTCTCTGCAAAAATTGTACCAGTCAACAACAGTGTCACTTGTCGCGCTGATACTAGCTTCCTCCCTGATTTGCAGTTGCGTGAAATCCTTGGCAAATCCATACATAATAGTCACTATCTGCTTTAATGATAAATTACTTCTCGAGAAGAATGATCCATTACGTATGGAACTTGCCTCACCACATCTATTACAGAACCACTTATATCCATCTCCTCGGCTGCTTCGCTTTATTAAATTTTTACTTATATTGCATAAGTTGCATATTATGCTATTTTTTATAAGACGCCGCAACGCACACCACACTAACCACTGGAACTTATCAGTAAATGCTAAATCTACCAAAGTTATTAAAAATCCAACGAAACGATTTCAAAACGAATACTGAACGTTAACAAACTAACGGTAAGTAAGAAAGAAATTCTTTTAAAGAATAATAAGAATAGTATTCAGATACTTTGCACAGATATCTGGTGACCATCTGTAACAATCTGGCAACGAGTGATTTGAGGATTGCCAGATCTCTCAGCTTATCTATCAAAGGCAAATGCCAAAAAAATTTTGTAATAATTAACTGCAATTAATATGACAAGAAACGAGTATTGATTCGTTTTTGTTGTATATAAAAAAAATAAAAAAATTCCATCATTCATATAATAATATAATAATAAAAATGTATTTTTGAAAGCTTCTCTATCTGTAATTGAAGCCTACAACATTTACATTATAAAGACATGACAACACAGCCAAACGTCAAAAATTTGTTCTGTAAATTTAATTGACAGCTAATTTGAGGCTATCTTCAATGGGACTAAATGTGAAAATCGACCCCATAGCTTTATTATCTAAACTAGTAGTATCACTTTTCTCTGAAATATTGAATCTAGATATTTTCTGCACATTCATTTCCTTAAATCGTTTGAATTGCTTTGTAGCATTTTTGTAATGTTTACTATTTAATGACATGTCTAAAATTTAAAATAGATATCTAAATGAGTTAATGAATTGCTAAAATTACCTTTTTATTCACCAATATGAAACAAAATTTCATATTTGAAGTACAAAAACAAGCAACACTTATGAATTTTAAAGTTTACCAAATGGTTTTGTTTTAAATATACTTATTTTTTATTTAATAATTTATTTATCTAACTTCCTCAGCCACAAAATACATTTTTCAATATGACTATATAAGTTAAAAAACACTCGACGGAATAAGATAACAGGAAACCACACTATAAGCACTAACACCAAAAATAAGTAAAAAAAAATCTAAAAGAAACTGTCTTGCAACGAATTATCACATCAAACATGTACTCGACGTGGAAAATTCCTAACCAAATAAATTAGGTTAGGTTAACATAACCTAACATACTAAATATGCTTTAGCTCTTCTCATGGTACATACTTAAGGTTGATCTTTACCCTTGATTAATTTGTTTCTGATCCTAGAGACGGCTCTACTGCGGCATGCTGCTATGGTAAATTTTTTAACTGAATTGATGGCTCTGTAATATTTTCAAACCCTTACATAAATTTTCAGTTTTCTATCATTATATCCGTTGGCTTAGTTGCCAAGTTGTGTAGACAGTAATTTTACCAAATACGCTATAACTTATATGCTTACTAGTAGACCAAGTAAGCAAAGATATCTTTAACAACTTCTTTATTTATAATACTTTACTGCTCTGCTGTGTCAATGGGAATATAATATACCAAATAAACATTCATTATCTAAACAATTTTATCGACAAAGAAATTATGTAGGTACTTGCGGCTATATCTGTGAATATTGTATTACCATTAAATTCGTACATCATATTATATTACATTTTTGATGATAGTTAAAAATTAAATGATCTGGTATTATGTAATATTTTAGTGGGAAATAACAAAAATATTATTTAAACATGCGAACATGTCTTCCTTTTGGTCTGTTTCTTATTATCTATTACTAATATCTCAGTCTTTATGGAATAATACATTTTACTATGTCTTCTTCAGTTATATTTATATTTCTCATTTCATGCTTCATTAGTCTTTTAGATTCTCCTTGTTCTGGCTTTATTGGTCTGTTTATTCTTATAATTTTTCTTTTAATAATTCTTACTTTTTCTTCATCTTTTTTCGTAAGACACATCACTTCCACTCCGTATACTATCATCGGTCTAATTGCTGCTCTATATATGTTTGTCTTTTTTTTTGCTGTTTTTGTTTTTATTTTTAAGTAGCGGGTGATATTTCCAAAACACTCCGTTCTTCTCCCGCCTTGTGTGCGTGGTAGTCATACGTTGGATGTATGATTTGGAGTGGTTGATGCGTATTTAGTTATCACGGCTCTAATTGGTCTATTTAGTTCTTCAGTTTCCGTATTCGACGATTTTATAACGCCAAATGAGGACTATGTGAAAGGTGGTATTGCGTATGTGTTTATTGCTTTTACTATGTGCTTATAATTAAGTTTGCTTTTGAGTATTATCCAGATTTAGCCATACGGCTCACACTCCCTCGAAGAGGAAAATTCACTCATCCCAGATACCTAAGGTGACTGGGATTGAGCTCTGGTGGGACTCTTTCCGTGTTATCAAGCCCTAGGTGACTTGGTATGTTGGAGTATCTCCCAAAAATTTTCGTACACATCTGGACGTCGCGAGGAGTACAGCTTTCTGCATGGCCTTATAGAGATGTTCATTTAGACCGAGCTGTTTTATGTTCTCTAGGAGGCTTTTGGGAATAACACCAGTAGGTAGATAGAATAATAGGTACTCTCTGGGCACTTTCCATTCTCCATTGTCGCCTGATTTGTATTTCTAGATCTCTGTACTTGCCGATCTTTTCGTTGTATTTAACACGTAAATTATTGGTGTTGGGTATCGCCACATCAATAAGTGTTGTTTGCTAGTAATTTTATGGGATCGGGTCTATTATGTGCCACTGGTTGGTCTGTAAGCACAGTGCGGTCCCAATATAGCTTGTAGTTGTCATTTTCAAGCATTCTGTCAGGGACGTATTGGTAATAATGAAGATGGTCGGTTTGGAGAAGTCCCAGTTTGTAAGCTAGATCTTGGTAAATAATCTTTCCTACTGAGTCATGTCGTTCTTTATAATCAGTACCGACAAACGCCTGGCAGCCACCGGTAAGATGTTGGATAGTTTCTTGGGCTTGGCATCCATATCGGCATTTGTCATTTTGGATTTGAGGATCTTTAACAATATATTTCAGGTAATTTTCAGTTGGAATAACCTGATCCTGAATGGCGACCCTCAGTCTCGGGAAACATCTTTCCTGATATCAACCAATAGTTCGACGCTATATTGTCGACATATTCTTGGCTGATCTTATTGAGATGTCGCCCATGCGGAGGTTTACCCATCCAAGTTCGCATTTTCTCTTGCTTAGTCAGATGATTTATGTGCATTTCTTGTTCTCTCAGTTTAAGCGGCGTTGTATCATCTACTGCGCAAATTGCTCGAAGTAGATGTCTCAGCCTGTACCTGAAAACTATTATTATAATATAATAATATCGAGCCAAAGCAGAGCTTATGTGGCCCAAATTACAAAATATTTGTATGTAATAAACTAAATAATATAATATAAATCAAATTTTCTCACAAAGTAAAAAAAATAATTTTCAAAAGAATTAGTACTTTCTTGCAATAATACCAAATTACAAAAATACAAATATTACAAAGTATACATAAGTATACAAGAGAAAAAAATACAAACAATATAGTTAACATAAGACAAGGTACAATATTTTGTTCGTTTTCATCAAACTTGTTTTTGAAACTATTTAAACTAGTAGCTTCTACTATTTCATCACTTAAACTGTTTAATTTATCAAAAACTCGGTTAACTAAAAAGTTTTGCCTTACAGTGATTTTAAAAGACCTCAATTTATAGTTATGACCTCTTAGTCTAGCATCTTCGTTAATATTAAAAAAGTAAGATGTTCCCCAAAAATCCCCCTAAGAATTATATATAAGTAGATATGACATCATATCTTTCTCGTCTATGAGTTAATGGAGACAACTTCAGCTTTCTTACTCGGGTTTTATAGTCTAATCTTCCATAATTAAAAGGTAGCTTAGTAGCTCTTGTTGTATTCCTTCTAATAAATTAATGTCTCTTTCCAAATGAGGTGACTAAACTGACACTGCAAATTCTAGGTGAGGTCTGACATATCTTTTGTAGAGTTTCGAAAACAAGTCTGGAGATATTCTATGAAAAGCTTTTGTGATAAGTAATAAACCAGAGTTCGCTTTACTAACTACTTTTGCTGTTTGAGTATACCAACTTAATGTTTGGTTGACCGTAACACTAAAATTATTAACTTCCCGTACCGATTTCAGAGGAACTGCATCCCAAAAATATGTATATCGGAATTAGAAGATGTAAATGATAAAAAGTCAGAAAACTTAGCATGTAAAGAAGCAATATTATTCTAAAGAATATTTACTGTTGTCAACTCTTCGTTTTTTGTGGAATTTTGTTGGTTAGTACTAATAATAGTTGGAACTTTATTAATATACTTTATTGTTAGTTTCTTGTTAAGTAGTTTACGTTTTTCCAATTTCTCTCGCACTTTATTTAAATAGTTTATGTGATATTTAGTTAATTTATCCTTCAATTGAATTCTATAAAATTTGGTTCCTAACAACCTCATCTTATTGCTCAACATAAATAATGGACTATCATTATCTGCAAATTTAACCTTTAATGGCCTAGGTTTATTACTATTGATAATCTTTCCAATATACAAAAAGCGCGGAAACTTATAACGAATATTTGCTTCTTGTATACAATCCTTCAACTCCATTGAATTAGTTGTTCCATGGTCTCGAGCCTCGAATGTACAGCAACTATTACAGACGATTTTTAGTGATTTTTTTTAACACAACATTTTTTACGAAGTTTGGGTATACTTGGAGCAAAAGGGCGTTAATTTATGATTTTTAGTTATCTGCTAGAGTAATGTCTGATCTGAATATTACGTGTATGTCGACTATCAACAAGTTTGACCGCGTAATGGTTGTAATAAAAATTATCTAGTTTTTTCAACATTACTTTTACGAAATCTTCATCATATTTTATGCTCTCGATATAAATACCTTTAGGACAGCGGTTCTTAATCTTTTTTGGTGACGGAACCCTTTTGGAAAGCGAAATACTTGACGGAACCTTACAATAAAACGGTAGTTTTTAAAAGTGTATTCTATATTAATAAGCATACTAAAAGTACAGTGTTACATAACAAGTATAATAATGAAAGATATTAAATATGAAAACTCTAACTAATGGCAGGTATGAAACTGTTTTCTATTTTTCATCAATTGGTCATCAATTCGGCGTCCAGTCTATTGTGGTATTTTGTTTTCGTGGCTGCATATGTTGAGAATCTGGCTTCGCACAAATTTGTTGTTGGGAACAAAAGAAGAATTTTCAGAGCCATTTTGGCAAGCATTGGATATTCATCACGGACTCTGCACCAAAAATCGTTGAGAGGCGTCGTTTTAAACAGTGACTCCATACATGTGCCTGATGACATTTCTAAAAGAGATTCGTATATCTCGTTTGACATACTTTGACATTGTAAATCTATGAATTTAGTTTTATTTTTGTGTTCTGTTATGTTCTTCTGGAACATACTTCTCAAAAGATGCACGTATCGAAGTGAGATATTTGATCAATTCTTCAAATACATCATCTTGGAACATTTCGTCGTTATCGATAAAAAACTCAATGAGTTTCTTTTGAAGGCAGTGATTTTGTTACAGGCCTGAAACACTGTTGTCCGTTTGTAACATAAGAAACACTTGTAACTCGGATCTAAGTTCAAATAGCCTTGTTAAAGTTTTACCCCGAGACAGCCATCGCACTTCTGTATGGAGCAGCAGGGTTTTATATTTGCTGCCATAATTTTCACACAATAATGAGAACAATCGAAATTTTATCGTGATTTGATAAAATTAATTATTTTTACCGCTTTATCCATAACCAATTTTAGATTTGACGGCATTTGCTTCATCGCAAGTGCTTGTCTAAGCAGGATACAATGGCTGGAACTACAATTAGTAGCTTTATTTTTTATTCGTGACACTAGTCCTGCTGTATTACCTGTCATCGACTTGGCCCCATCTGTACAAATGTCAATGAAATCGTTCCAACTTAGATTATTTTCCTCAAAGAATATATTTATTTTATTAAAAATTTCCTCTCCGGTTGTGTTTGTGGGCAGCGGTGAACACAAAGGCATGTCTTGTTCAAAAGAACTTTTATATGGATATCTCACGATAGCCAGCAAGATAGCTAGACTAGCGACATCAGTAGACTCATCTATTTTCAATGCGAATCGTATTTTTTGTAGACGTGTAACTAGTTCTTGTTTGGTGTAGCTTGTCAGATCATGAATTTGCCGTGAAACAGTATCGTTAAAAAGCGGCACAGTAGAAAGCTGCTTTCCAGATTTTTCATCGAGCATACATTTTGTTATGTCAAACACACAGGGTTTTATTAAATTCTCAGCGATAGTGTGCGCTTCACCTGCTTGTGCAATGCGATAGCTAACTTAATATGATGCCTCTGTGGCTTTTTCATTGATAGTTTGAGTTACATGCATTATGATTTTTTTGAGTTTCCAATAACTGTTCTTTTTTACGTAGAAAAAATTTTTTATTCTTACCTTTAGACTCGGGGTGTACAGTTTCTAAATGTCGGCGCAACTTGGTAGGTACCTTGGAACTATTAGGAAACAGTTTACTACATAGGATGCACAGACGTGAGCCGTTGCAATCAACAAATCCGAAACTGATATATGATTCATCATACGTCCTTTTTTTCACCTTCGAAATCGTGGAACTTGATGTCGTTGCATAATCGTCTTGATCGGTAAATGACGAATACTCTGCGGTTACTGCTTCCGAACATTCGCCTTCTGTAGAAGATGTTGCATTACGTTAAACGACTTTAAGCTAATGTTCCATTCTTCCAATCGTGCTACGCCGCATCAGAAAAGTCGACCAGAGAGACGTGTTTTGAATTTTTTTTCTAAATGCTCGCGGAACCCCTACAGGGGTATCGCGGAATCCTAGGGTTCCGCGGAACACACTTTGAGTATCGCTGCTTTAGGAGTCCAGATAACAAAATCGCATATGTTCCTTTGGCAAATATAGAGCTACCTCTGAATTTGATAATAGTAGTTATAGTTTTTCTTTAGGGACATTGATTTGCCATCATTACGTAACACACTACAAAATGTGTTTAAGGATTCGGCTGCCTCTAGAGGTTTATATTCTCGGGCTGAATACGGACACTTAACTTCTACAATTTTATTGCCACCTACTAACCCGTCAGGGGAAACTCCTAAAAACCCAAAACCTTTTTCCAAACATACAAACAATCCCCACTAATTTACTATATTTTTGGTTTTGGAAACATATGCTTCAATAGCTACACTTTTAGTCAGTTTTCCGTACTCCAACTGTTTTAATAGCGGTAAATTTTGAGACTTGTCGCATAAATTGTTCCGCTCTATTGCTAGTTGCTTCTTTTATTAGAGTACTTGATTTATCAGTCAAGTTTCCTAAAATTCGCGTTATTCTGAGCCTCGTTTCCGTAGAACTATTCTTGAAGCAATTATCATTTTTTTCGCCAAACTTGACGCAATATTCTTGTTTACAATATTCATGATATCCAAAGATATGGTTGATCTCATTCAAAAGATCAGCCTTAAGATTTTCAACAGTAGGATTTCCGTTTTTTGCATACATGGAGATTAGTTTTCTGCAGAACTTTCCAATAAAATTTATACGCGTGCTTGATAATATTTTTTTATTACTAGCTGATTCTTTAGCCATTTCATGAAAATGTTTAGTAATATTTTTTGTTAAATGATTGGCACATTCGATTTTTTTTATTTTACCTCAATAAGGAACCTTTTTAAGAATTTTTTAATGGACACTGGAATCACCATCACCAATGAAGGTTGTGCATGTTTTTACTTTTAAAAAACCTTCAATAGGTATATCAGCCTCTATTTCTGGTGATGATCCAGTTCAATTTTTGTAACATATATGAGTAGGTTTCATAGTTTCTTTTCGTTCATTAATTACACATATACCACAATACTTATTGCGAATTTCTATAAAAAGTAGTTTTTTTGTTCGAACACCAATAAGCATGCTATGCCGGATTTTGATGTGTATTGATGTCCATACGAACGGTGTCTCCATCCACCATCAACAACCACGCACATTGGCCAATTCCTCCTGGTGTCACGTTTTGGGTTTCTAATGCTTTCTGGTATTCTTCCTTCACTGCTGCTTGAATCGCATCTGTTAAATATTGCTGCCACGTCTCTCCTAGTACTTTCTAGTAATTATTACACGTGTGAAAACCCATTGGCGGAAGATCCAACATTGATAGACATTCCTCTACTGAATGATGTCCTTTTCCAATATCTAAAGTACCCCTCGTCGCTAGAAGATTAACATTCTGTTTATCCCTGTTGGTGTAAATCGATTTTTTCATTCCACACGCAGCACACTTAAAAACGAATTGAGAATTTAAACCCATGGCTACTTCTTTGTCAAATGCCAAGTATCCAGTTTTTTTTTACATGGCATTCATGATTTTCTAAGGATCTCACTTCGGCTATAAACTGGCTGATATCGACTATTCTTCTTCCAGAAAGACTATTTAGTTTACTATCGTAAGCACCCGGTACTCGCACTACTTCAATTTCCAAATCTTCTGTATTGGAATATACTGTTATGGTTGTCTGACCTCTGAATTATGCAACGGGTTCTCTAAAAAATATGTAGAATATAAAACTAACAGAATCTCAAAAAGCTTGCATAACATAGCCCCAATGTTAAATTATGTTAACATCTTAAAAAATCGAGCTTGGAATTATACATTAATGGATTTCAAATGACACAAAGCATACATTGCGTAGGTCCACTTTTATGCTGATGTATATACATACATCAGCATAAAAGTGGACCTAATTTGTTTAAATATTTTTTTTAATAATATATTTTTTAGGTGTTTTTGGATAATTCTGAACCCAAATCTCTAAATTTGATTGTTCTCTTGTTATAAACAATTTAAAAAAAAAAAAACGAAATATGACAAGGCTCAAAAACTCAAGTAATAAATATATATATATATATATATATAATATATATATATATTATATATATATATATATATATATATATATATATATATATAAATAAGGATTACTCAGACGAGTGGTGGGTTCAATTATCGGTCAACTAGGTGGAGAAATAAAAGACAAAGTTGATACTACTTCATCTATTTTGAAGACGTTTCGCTATCGAATTCTGATAGCATCATCAGTTCATCTAAAAATTTTTACATTATGAGTACCACACATTCATGAAGAAGATGTTAAATAGTTACCTTAGAAAAGATATGTAGTTGTCAATGGTATTAAAAAGGTAGTACAAAAACTCATACAACATAAATGGACATCATATGGTGATATTGTATAAACAATTAAATAACTAACAACATTTAGAGACTTAGTAAAAATTAGCAAAGCAACAGAACACGTGGTCTAACAAGCATATAATATTTAATATAATATTAACTAGTGAAAAAGAACTAAGAAAATCATTTATATATATATATATATATTATATATATATATATATATATATATATATATATATATTTATAGTGTGTGTGTGTGTATATATACATTCTGTCACTGATGTGCATCAGAGGGACATACTTATAGCTAGGTCAACATACATTATTACTGATTACTTACATAAAAACAGTAACAAAAATAGCTTTAACTTTTTTAGAGCTATGTTACAAAAAACTCGCAAGTTTCTTAGTGCAAACACTATCATCATTGTCATGCCTTCAGACAAATGTAATGTAACTGTAGTTCTGGAAAAGCAGAGATATCTAGATCTATGTCTTGAATTGCTAAATTCCGATAATGTTTATGAAAGGTTAAACAGAGATCCAACCAATAATGTTCAAACCAGATGTAACAACCTCATTAAGGAATTGTATAACTCAAGGCAGATAGATGAAGCTACCAAGAAAAAACTAACTAGCTACAAGGGTGTTATACCTAAATTTTACGCCTTGCCCAAAATTCACAAACCACAGCTGGCAGTTCGTCCCATTGTTGCATATATTGGTGACCCTACCAACTTATTAGCATCTTTCTTAACTGAAATCTTATCCAACGCGTATGTGTCGAATGAATATTACATAAAAAATTCGTTTGATGTTTTCAATAACTTTAACAACTATCAGTTACCTGATGGCTATGTGATTGTCAGTCTAGATGTAGTTTCATTATTCAACAACGTACACTTAGAAGCAGCTTTAATAGCGATTGAAAACAATTGGAATTTTATCAGTTCTCACTGTAATATCAACTTGGAGTACTTCAAAAAACTCATCTCTTTTTTGTTTAATAACACCTATTTCACATTTAACAATACTGTGTTTAAACAAACACAAGAAACTCCTATGGGAGCTACTATCTCTCCCATTTTGGCCTGTTATGTGATGGATCATCTACTAGATATGGTTATCCCAGAATTGTCCTTTCATATTCCTTTTGTAAAAAACTATGTGGATGACTTAATCCTATCTATCCCCAGCAATGGATCCACAGAAATTTTAAATGTATTCAATAGGAGTAGATAGTAAGCCATTTCACCCCACTTTGACCTTTGACCCCTGACGTCACAAGCCCCGACCGCGCTCCGGTCACGCACCGTGATGACGTCACCGACAAGTCCTAACTTGTTTTTCGCGCTAGCCGTCACCGCCAGTAATTAGATATTTTTAATATGAATTAATTTACATAGTACTTTTGTATTTCAACTATTTTCTACTATCTATAACACAATATTAATCCAAATTATTAAATTATTAATTATTATTAAATAAAAACTTCCACCTTATGTAGGAATCGAACTCGGGACCCACAGCACCAAAGGAACACACGCTAACCACACAGCTAGGTATCCAAAGAATATACGCAGGCAATAATGGATATAAAAAACAACGCTAGCCGCGAAAGATCTGAACAGTATGAACCGTACGCGTCACCGCTTCGCGCATGAGGCATTGAACCCTAGAGGATCGACCAGTTTGAACCACATGAGAATGTAACAATAATGGTACCGTTCAACACAGTGTAAAAAATATAGACATTGTAGGGATATTTAATCACACTTCAATTTTCTTCATAAGCGCTAAGAGATCATAAAAAAGATCTGTTATGTGATGGATCATCTACTAGATATGGTTATCCCAGAATTGTCCTTTCATATTCCTTTTGTAAAAAACTATGTGGATGACTTAATCCTATCTATCCCCAGCAATGGATCCACAGAAATTTTAAATGTATTCAATAGGAGTAGATAGTAAGCCATTTCACCCCACTTTGACCTTTGACCCCTGACGTCACAAGCCCCGACCGCGCTCCGGTCACGCACCGTGATGACGTCACCGACAAGTCCTAACTTGTTTTTCGCGCTAGCCGTCACCGCCAGTAATTAGATATTTTTAATATGAATTAATATACATAGTACTTTTGTATTTCAACTATTTTCTACTATCTATAACACAATATTAATCCAAATTATTAAATTATTAATTATTATTAGATAAAAACTTCCACCTTATGTAGGAATCGAACTCGGGACCCACAGCACCAAAGGAACACACGCTAACCACACAGCTAGGTATCCAAAGAATATACGCAGGCAATAATGGATATAAAAAACAACGCTAGCCGCGAAAGATCTGAACAGTATGAACCGTACGCGTCACCGCTTCGCGCATGAGGTATTGAACCCTAGAGGATCGACCAGTTTGAACCACATGAGAATGTAACAATAATGGTACCGTTCAACACAGTGTAAAAAATATAGACATTGTAGGGATATTTAATCACACTTCAATTTTCTTCATAAGCGCTAAGAGATCATAAAAAAGGATTGCACAAACAAATTGATAAAAATGTAAAATGCATATAAAGCTACATAGCCGTTTAACATAATCTGAAAACAATAATAATATAAAGGCATATAAAAACCCACAAAGTATTGTGAATATTGAATAATCGAACAAAATGAACTGTAAAAAAATACGTATAAACGAATAAAAAAAATGTTAGTAAGTCATAAGAGCAACGTCGATGTTAAGTAAGGGTATTCTAATCACACAGTACCTATATCACTAAAGGTAAATATTGTATAAGAACATCGATATACAACAATAATGAAGTTGTGACGATAAAAGGAACCTATTACGTAACCATCGTTCGATTTTCTAAACACATAAGGCGTATTCTAGATACGTAGTCACGTCTTCCTCAACTGGATGCCAAACACTTAATGATTCGAAAAATTGATGCATATCTATATAAAGTATTGATCAAACACATCGATAAACTAATCTTACGCCTTTTACTATAAGGTAAACATCTATAGCGCGCTCTAACGCATTATCTGACACATGCTGACAACCACGCTATATTAATATACTTAAAACGTAGTTTCAACGCTTAAACATCAGCTAACAGATATCTAACGCGATCGAACATATAGCAGACGTATACCTAATGCTATCTAACGCATATGAGACGTATAGCAAACGCGTTCTAACTCATATCAGACATATAGCAGATGCATATCAGACGTATATCAGACGTACATTAGATTAGATCATTAGCAGCCGCGATCTAACACATATCAGACGTATAGCACCCGTATACTACACTCAAGATGGGACAGAACAATCGTTAAAGAAAATAGGTAAGAAAAACGAAATGTTGTCAGAGTAACAAATGAAAGAATCGTAAGAAATTATGTGCGTTAAACACAGAATAACGAAGGATATCGCAACTACGCTGGTATGGACACGTCCACAGAATATGCGACAACAGAATAACAAAAAAGTATTATATTGGACACCACAGGAGAGACGAAGGAAATGCAGGTCAGCAACTACTAAACATAAATATATAAATCTCATCTGGGTAGTCATTACAAGTATCCTCCGAACTGTAATTACTGGAGACAACTCACAAATATGATTATTGATATGCGGTATCGATTTGTTGCATATTATATTTTATCTACAACAATTTTACAAAGATATTCAGATATATGAGAATTAATGAATGAATGAATGTTTACCATCCATACATTATGTTCAAACAACTAACGTTTATTACTTGACATAGATATGAGTTGGATGATTACAAACCGACAAGGACCTAAATGTTCTCTACAAGCAACATTTGAATGAGCACTACTATACACAAGTCTCCATTGAACGTACCATTCGACAAGGTCTCAGCTAAGCGCTTACTAATGTACATACAGACCTCATATAAACGTACAATTAGCCAAAAGTCTTATCTAAACATCCACTACTATACATAAACATCCAATATGACTATTTTTTTTGGATTTTTGCATACTATATTTTGTCTACAACAATTTTACAAATATATTCAAATATAATTGAATGAACGATTGTTTACCATCACTAAATTATGTTCAAACCAACTAACGCATATTACTAGACATAGATATGAGTTGTTGTTTATCCGATTGATGTACTAACCGTTAAATGAAAGCAAAGGGGAAAGCGTAAATATTTGTATACTATATTTTATCTACGACGAGCAAGTAATTTATTGTTTTAAAGTAGATAATGAACAATGGTCTCTGTAAGAATATATGTTGGTCATAGACGGTTCTTCGATAGCCATCAGGCAACAATTTCCCTGAACATGTTTCTAAAATATACGGAATGCACTGTATATACCTAACCCTAGTTGACAGCGCACTTTGCAGGTCTCGTCTCACAATCAACTAATAGGTTTAAGTACAACTCCCTTCGTGAAGGTACACAGGCGTGATTCCGTGCGGGAAAATGTCGACCGTCCTTTTTATACTCCGTAAAGGACCATCAAATATTCAACGTTGAGACATTTCAGGTATAATAGCAAAGAAAAATCAAATTAATTACATTTTTGGAGTATATATAGTTATAGAGTGTATATAGTTTTAGAGTATATACTTTGGATGTGAAAGTTGAAAGTAAATATATTATTTTATGTAAAAGAAAAACTTAGCCATTGAGTAAAGACATGACTACCACAATACGCTACGGTAACTCTAATACAAAGATGCTGTAGATGAAATGAGAGAAGAAAATGTATAAAATCTCTGATATACAAACACGTAAGGCAGACATGTTGTACATAAAATGATAGAAAATGTGTAAAAATATCTAACATAGAAACATGTAAGGCAGAAAGCATGGACAATAATGATGGAAAATGCATAAAATATCTGACATAGAAACACGTAAGATAGAAAGTATGGACAATAATGACAGAAAATGTGTAACAATATCTAACATATAAACATGTAAGGCAGAAAGCATGGACAATAATGATGGAAAATGTATAAAATATCTGATATAGAAACACGTAAGACAGAAATGCTGTACATAAAATGATAGAAAATGTATAAAAATATCTAACATAGAAACACGTAAGGCAGAAAGCACAGGCAATAATGAGGGAACATGTATAAAATATCTGACACAGGAACACGTAAGATAGAAATGCTGAATATAAAATGGTAGAAAATGTGTAAAATATCTAACAGAAATATGTAAGGTAGAAAGCATGGACAATAATGATGGAAAATGTATCAAATATCTGACATGGAAACACGTAAGGCAAAAAGCGTTGACAATAATGATGGAAAATGTATAAAATATCTAACATGGAAGGCAGAAAGCATGGACAATAATGATGGAAAATGTATAAAATATCTTACATAGAATCACGTAAGACAGAAAGCACGGACAATACCGATGGGAAATGTATAAAATGTCTGACATGGAAACACGTAAGACAGAAAGCATGGATAATAATGATGGAAAATATATAAAATATCTAAGATAAACATGTAAGGTAGAAAGCATGGACAATAATGATGGAAAATGTATCAAATATCTGACATGGAAACACGTAAGGCAGAAATGCTATACATAAAATGATAAAAAATGTGTAAAAATATCTAACATAGAAACACGTAAGGCAGAAAGTGGGGGCAAAAATGATGGAAAATGTATAAAATATCTGACATGGTCACACGTAAGACAGAAATGCTGTACATAAAATGATAGAAAATGTGTAAAAATATCTAACAGAAACATGTAAGGCAGAAAGCATGGACAATACTGTAGAAAATGTGTAAAAATGTCTATCAGAAACATGTAAAGCAGAAAGCATGGACAATAATGATGGAAAATGTATAAAATATCTGACATAGAAACATGTAAGACAGAAATGCTATACATAGAATGATAGAAAATGTGTAAAAAAATATCTAACATAGAAACATGTAAGGCAGAAAGCATGGACAATAATGATGGAACATGTATAAAATATCTGTCATAAAAATACGTAAGGTAGGAAGCATGGACACTAATGATAAAAAATGTGTAAAATATCTGACATAGAATCACGTGAGACAGAAAGCACGGACAATACTGATGGGAAATGTATAAAATATCAAATGAGATAGGTTTGTACTCAGAAAAAATATCTCGATAAACACAAAAAAAATACCTCGATCGCTATGCAAATTCTAAATATCAAAATACTGTGGCAATCTAAATTAAAAACGGTAAAAAATGACATTACTCACGCGGTATACATCACCAAGGTGTAAAAACACCCTCTCGAACACTTCTTTATCCATGCATTTGTGACAATCTGTAAGGGAAAAATCTTTATAACACAACATATTTCGGTATTTATTGCGTGTTACTTACTCATGTTTCGTAATATGTATATTGAAAAATTTCGTCAGAGCCACGCAAATACGCAATTTTACAATAGGTCAATATTAAATCGCTAACACGGAATATTACCAACAAGCAAAGGTCTATTCAAATGGTATTAAAATTACACCACTTTTCTGGGATGAACATAATGAGATAGTATTCGATCCAACAGATACAATTACAAAACATCATTTACCTCATCAAATCGAATTTTCACTGAAAAATGGAGTGTTTATGCGTAAAAATGCTGAAGATACAAGAATGATTAACATTTATCATGATTTTAAGAAGAGGCTCCAGAATGTCTACTTGAAATACAAAAAAAAAATTTTATTATTGTAGCAAAGATACGTGATAAAAAAGTAATGTTTAAAGTAATTGCTTTTTATAAACCACTTGTCGAAATGATCTACTGAAAATACGTAGAAAATGTTTTAATAGAATACATGTGTGAACACTTTACAACAGTATTTGATCAAATAATGTAGAAATAAATTAAACAATATGACAAACTTATAATAGATGGTGTATAAAATTAAATACGAGCCCTCTAAAATATATAAAATACTACTTACTTTTTAATTTTTATATTTGTAGCACAAATTTTTCTTGTAACACAAAACGAACACACTATCACAAAGGTTAACTGTAGACTGTGAGTGTAACAGAATGTACTCGTTCATTAAATAAGCAAGCCGGTATGACGTAACTCGAGTGGAAATTATCGAGAATTGCAAGCTCAGACCTGTATGCACGTGCACCGGATATCGTCGACTTCGAAGAGTCTGAATCGTAAGAGAATGTTAAAAAGTAATTCAATAATATCGGATAACGTTTTCGATAGCAAACTTCACATTTTCTTTATATATATATTTCAAGGAATTATTGGGATGTATGAAAAACTTTTATTAGTAACTATACAGGGGTAATTAAAAATTATAAAATAAAAGAATTTTAAGAAATTAAATTTTAAATTGATTTTATTACGAAAAACGGCGATTACAGTTTGGAAAGTAATTTGATATACGGTATCGATCAAAAATTACTTAAAAAATAAAACGAATTTTAGCGTTAATATTGAATATATAGTAACATACGAGATATATGACACTATGAATGTTAATATATATATATATATATATATATATATATATATATATATATAATATATATATATATATATATATATATATATGCTGTAATATAAATGTTAATTTATTGATATGAAGAAGGTCTCTGACACAGTAAAAATAAACCACCACCGAATCCATACATGTGACACATCAAATGAAAGAAGAGGATCTAACGAATATATTAAGGTAGAAAACAAAACATGACGACTACTAAAAGGACACTATACACTATTTTTGCTATTAATGAAAGTATAGCAAAATATGGGACATCATATAATCCTACGGATAATAATAGACATACTATAAAGTAAATTTGCATTTATTGACCTAAAGAGGGCGTCTGACGCAGTAAAATATAAACAACCACTCCTTCTATTTATCAATGATTTTACATGTCTTTATAGGGGATCAACAGTCACGTTTTATGTCAAACGTAACGTCATATGTTGAATGTCACATTTTTATGTCACGTTATACGTCGGATGTGACATTTTATATCAAATGTCACATTTCATGTCACGTCATACGTCAAATATCACATAATATCTCACATTTTATGTCAAACGTCACGTCATATATCCAATGTCACATATTATGTCACGTTGTATGTCAAACACAACGCCATACGTCAGATGTCACATTTTATGTCACATCATACGTCGAATGTCCCATATTATATATCACATTTTATGTCAAACGTCACGTCTTACGTTGAATGTCACATAATATATCACTTTTTATATAAAAACGTCAGGTCATATATCCAATGACACATATTATGTAACGTCTTACGTCAAATATCTCATATATCACATTTATGTCAAACGTCACGTCATATATCTAATGTCACATATTATGTCACGTTTTATGTAAAACTCAGCGTCATACGTCAGATGTCACATTTTATGTATGTAAAAGTGGTTAATTTATTGGGTTAGGTTAGGTGAGGTTAGGTAAGGTTATGGTTAATTTATTAGGTTAGGTCGGGTCGCTTAAGTCTATTGTATCTTGACCATTTTTGGATATATGTCTTCTTTTACACGGTTGTTATATGTCTTGGGCGCGTTGATTTCTTGAGACTGCTTGAATAGTTTGGGAAATTAGTCTTCTTCTTCTGTTTTTATCCAGATACATCGGTTTTTTAATTTTCCGTATTTTAGGGTGTGAGATTGGTGACGTATACGGCCTCGTCCATCCTTGTGGACGCCTGATATATCTAGCAGAGTTTTGTAGTTCTTTTGGTCAGCAAGTGTTGTTTTGAATTTGTGTATACCCATTTGAATGTTATCTTTATTAAACTTAAAGGGTTGAGTTTCAAACTACCAGGAACCGGTAGACCAATTAAATCTCGACCCGTATACCTGATCGATGGTCCACACATCTAGGATATATTTTTTAAGACATGGATAGGCATCAACATCATCATCACCCTTCACTGCTTGAGTACGTCGAACTTCCCCGGCAGTGGGGTGATTTGTTTGAATAGTTTGTGCTTCGTCTTCGTAGAGATCTGTTGTTTTATTAGTGTTGATTTCATTCGTGTAGTTGAGTATTTCATTAAGAGGTGTAGTTACTGGTTTAAACCTTGATTATAGTAGTTCTTTTTCATTAGCATGCATTTTTTTAAGATCTTTTTATTTTTCTCTTACAATTGTAGCAAGTTTTTTTTTACTTGAACCGCTCTGTTTGAATACATGTTAGCAAATGAATTTTCGACTTTGAGTCCTTGTATTTATATATCTTGAATATATATTAAATTTCTATTTATCAATGATATTACATGTCTTTATATAGGATCAATAACTGCATAAAGCGATAAAAAGCGGTATAAAGCGATGAAAAGCGAAATTTTTCTTCTGTGTTTCTCCTGTCTTCGTTCATTTTGACTTCTAAGTTACATTTCTGCAACTCTATTTTCTGTTCTATATCTATCATATTATCTTGAATAATCCTATTTACTTCTGTTCTCTCATTTTCTATCCTTTTCTTATAGTCATGCCTTATATTTTTTATTTCATTTGCTACTTTTTTCTCTGCAGCTTCAAGCTTTTTATCTATTTGTTTTTCTATTTGTTTTATAATTTTATTATTATCTTCTATTGTCTTTTCTAATTTTTTATAATTCTCTTCCATTTTTTTTTCGAATTCTCTTCCAATTTCTGTTCCATTTTTTTCATGTCTTCTTTGACTTCTTTAGAATTCTCTTCCATTTTTTTCGAATTCTCTTCCAATTTCTGTTCCATTTTTTTCATGTCTTCTTTGACTTCTTTAGAATTCTCTTCCATTTTTTTCGTATTCTCTTCCATTGTCTTGGTCATCTGCATCATTAATGACATCAAAGCTGCCTTATTGACATTTTTTCCTCTTTCTTGATTCATTTCTACTGAATCTTGTGGAACTTCGACTAAACTCTCCTCTTGTACAGCTTGTGTTTCTATTTCCACATCTTCTTCATTCTTTTTGTTTCTTGTACCTTTCTTTCCTTGAGACATATTGAGACTTTACTTGTTCAAATATAATTAAAAATAAAAGCTATAATTGTTTTTTCTTTCAAATAAAATTAATTTAATTATATGAGAGCACTTATCTTTCCAAACTAATTCTTTTAACTAGAGAGAGCCCCGCGTTGGGCGACAAAATTGTTATGATGTGTTGTTGTTGTATGAGCAATGAGTAAATTTGAATGATATATGTAAGTATAGGGTTTTTATCGCGGTTCTCAAAGAATTAGTTTGTAAGTACTATTTTAAATTATCTTTATTATAAATATTATGAAACAAACCTATCTATCTAATATAAGCAATATCAATTTAAAACAATCTATCTAAAATTTGAAATTCTTACAATTAATAAATTATTGACAAAATTTGGTACCTTCTTTCACTGAACTCCTAAAGTTTTTCCAAAATTAAAGTTATTATCACCACTTGATATCTTCTTACTAAGCCTTGGTTATCCAACTATGTTAATATCTTCCTTCTTAATTATCTCCACTCACCATATAAATATATATTCAACTCTTGTAATTTGCATATACTTAATGTACTTTGAAATATACTGGATCTTGTGGTTGTATTATTGAATGCTTATTTTAATGAAATAACTTTAAAACTGTCACTATATTACTGTAGTAATAATTAATCTCCAACTGTATTTAACTTAATAATTCATTTAACTTGCCTTCTTCTAGCATTGAATAATCTCTTCATAACCTCATAAATAACTGACTTAATAATCCTTAAATTGTTATAATTAACTCAATTAATAATCTTCTTGTAACTAAATTCTTGAATTATAACTTTACTAACTGATAACTGAACTGGTAACTGAACTTAACTGAACTAATAACTGACTGACTAAACTCTAACTCATAACTGACTGCTAACTGACTGACTGACTGACTCTCTCGCCAAATTACATGGCTTCTTATATCCTTTCATTATTTCCAGAACATTCCAACAATAAATCATTTTCGAATCCTTCTATTTGTTATATCTGAACAATCTGGAATGATCTTTTTGTCTGTTATGTATTATGTATACAGTCCCATTGACATTTCTAGAGTTTTCTATCTATAATTTACTTTACTTTAGGCTCTCCAGATCAGAACTACACTATTATATGTAACTTAAACATTTATATGAACTATATTTTTACAATTTTACATCCACAATTATATTCTAAATTAACATTCCAAAAATAAATAACTATTTGACTTTGACACTACAGTGTATGTTTGGTTGCATATGCTGACTCAAATATATCTAATATTAAATAAAATAAAAAAAATTTCTTAAACTTAATTCTTATGCTAAATTCTTAAAAATACCCTCATATAATTATTTTTTTATAATATTATCTAGTATATAACTTACAAATTATGTCTCTAACCACTATTTAAATAAATTTATTGTATATCTGGTTGTATATATTTCTAAGTTAATTTATTGTATTTCTGTTTTCATTATAATATATATATATATATATATATATATATATATATATATATATATATATATATATTATCACAAATATCGATAATCTATAGCAAAACTGTTAAGATTATCGAAACGTAAAAAACAATTTATTGTGTTGGAATATCGGGTATGCGGTCTGTTATTATTAAAAAAAAACTCTTTTTTCTTTTAATCCTCTATATTTCGCTGATTTTTTGTCAGCTTCATTAGGAGACAACTAAAAATTTGAATAAAAGTTATATAAAAATCAGTTTAAATAAATAAAAAGTGACTCACTTACAGATTTAGAGTGGAAGGTATTTAAACAAGTTGTTGAACAGAATTTGTTCAAAACAGTACTGACAGTTTTTGTTAAAAGTACCTAGGTCACTAGTAATTAAATGTAAAAATATAAAAACAGAGCAAACAGAAACAACGAAACAATTAAAACACAATAAAATTACACATTAAAAAATATACAGGGTGATTTAAAATATAATTGTTAACAGAAAAATTATTTAGACATACTAAGAATATTACAGTAGATATTGCTCAACTGTCCCGTGTCTGCCTTGTAATTTACTGCATAGTTTTCTCTATTTATATGACACATTTCCAAAAACAATCTTTTTTTGTAATTATTTTCTTGCTGTAAAACCCTGACATTTGAGTAATCAAATTGATGGCCAGTTTTTAAGTGATGGTCAACTGCCGCACATGTGTTCTTCCGTTTTGTGCAGTCACTTTTGTGTTGGGTGACCCTTTGTTTTAGCCATTGAGAAGTTTGGCCAACATAACAGCTCTGGCAATCCAAACAAGGCAGTTTGTAGATAACATTAGTTTTGTTTAAAGTTGGTGTCTTGTCTTTTACTTTAGAAAACAGTTGTCGGTTTTCTAATAAATTATATTGGACAATTTTTATGTTAGTAAATTGTTTAAATAAACTCGTCACAGAAGGTGTTAACTGTTTTAGTAATGGTAGTTTTTTATATTGTGTTGTTTGTACTGCTCCGATATCAGTGGGAGCGTCAAAAATGTCAGAGTTAAATATCAATTTTTTAATGATATGTTTTGGGTATCCATTATTTTGAAAGATGTTTAATAGCAAATTTAAGTTTTTGTTTATGAATTTATCGTCACTAATATGCCTTACCCTATTCTTGATTGCAATGACTGTATTAAACTTTTGGTGAGTAGGATGATTTGAAAAAAAGTTTAAATATCTTCCAGAGTGTGTTGGCTTTTGATACCAATCTATCAATATTTTGTTTTGTTCTGTTCTTATTATTTTGGTGTCCAGAAATGATATCGAACAATCATTTTCAATCTCTAAAGTAAATTGGATATGTTTATTAAAATTATTGAAAATGTTTAAGGTATTTTGAATTTTTGAAGTAGGAACAGAACATATAAGATCGTCTACAAATTTTTTAATGAAGGATAAAGAGAAAGGTAATTGTGGAATAATGACATCCAGCAAATGGTCCAAAATGATACTTGCTATTATGGGGCTGAGTGGACTACCCATAGGTGCTCCAAATATTTGTCGATATAACTTATTATCATTAAAGCTAAAATAGGTGTTCTCAAAAACATAGTTCAGAAGTGTTAAAAAACTATCCTTGGAAATTGTTGTATAATTTTGGATGAGATTCCATTTTGACTGTATTATACTACTGACCAGATCTATTGGTATGTTAGTGGATAACGATATAACATCTAACGAAATTAAAACATAATCTTTCGGTAAAATTAACTCTCTAACATCATTAACAAATGAGAATGTATCCTTTGCATTATAAGTCATAAGTTACTGAATTTATAGAGCTTACAATAGGTCTAAGTGGTATACCTTCTTTATGGATTTTTGGTAAGCAGTAAAGTTTTGGACAAGATGCATTGTATATAGTCAGTTTTTTGGAAGTTATTCCTCATAGTTTTAATAAGTTCATTATAAGAAAATTGTATCGTAATAGTTGGATCTCTTTTTAGCTGAAAATATGTAATTTTATCATTTAATAAGCTTTCTGTTTTTTCAATATATTCGGTTTTGTTCATTGCTACTGAACCCTCCCTTATCTGATTGTAAAATATAAAGATCTGGATGTGATTTTAAGAATTTTTGAGTTTCTTTGAATATTTTATTTAAAACACAAGAATGTTCTTTGTTAGAATGATTTAAGTAGTTAGTAACGACATTAGTAACTTTTGCTCTTAATAAGTCTTTAGATGTATCCGGCATTGCATCTATTATGTTTTCTACATCGCCTAAAAAATTATCTAACTTAAAATCTGTTTTTGGACAAGAAACCCAAAATTTTGGACCCAGAGACAGGAAGTCAGAAACATTTGTGGGAATATTAACAGAAGATATATTTTTGAACCATTTACTGTTGTCATTAAATAGCTTATTTACTTTAGGAGTGTCGTTAGAATATAATTTTTCATATTTGTTAATGTTCTTTATCTTAACATCTCTAAAAATATAATCAAAAGATCGCTTTAAACTGCCTTCATAATCATGTATGATGTGCAATGGTAAAATATTCTGTAATCTAAATTTAACTGTACTAATAGATTTTTGTAAATATACTAAATTATTGTATGTGATTTTTATTTCTTAAGTTAAAGTTTTTCTACATAATTGCTTTATGAACCCATCTACTGTATTACTCATGTCATTACCTGTATATAAAATCATTTGTTAGTTTTTTGTACTGTTTTGAACGTGTTTTGGAATAACATTAGTGGCTCTACATTCTGTTATAATAACAGACCGCACACCCGATATTCCAATACAATAAATTTATATATATATATATATATATTATATATATATATATATATATATATATATCTATATATAGGCTATTCCCGAATATACGACTATTTTGGTTTACTGCGACAATGAATATTTTACTGTGCAAGTAGAAGTATGAAGATAAATTGGTCCAATCATTATTCCAATAAAAAGGGTCCACTAGAATGACATCTAAACTAAAATTATTTCAGTTAAAATCTACAAATAAATACAATGACGTCTGAAGTCAAATGTGTTCATCAGAAATTTGGGTAAGCTTTCCGTGAAATGTAAACACCAAAGAGGTGTGCCGGGTTTCTTTGATATTACCCTATTTTATGACTTTATTAGGTATGACAACTGTAATAAAAAGAAATATATATATATATATATATATATATATATATATATATATATATATATATAAATATATATATGTATATATATATATATATATATATATATGTATATATATTATATATATATATATATATATATATATATATTATATATATATATATTATTGTGATATTTCAAGTCTTGGTGCGCCAAGCAATTAATTAGCTATTTAATTAATTAATTAATTAAAAGTATTTAAATGATATGATTATGACTCTATCACACTTTTTAATTCTCTTATCTCAGGGTTAAATTCGTGCTTCAATATCTATGCTATTACATGTGAAAGGTAAGGTCCAAAGAATACCGGAATAATAAAAAACACATATGATATAACAATATATATTGAAATAAAAATAATGAAATAATTCACACTCAAATGTTTTCAATAAACAAAATCTCATATAATGATTCTCAAAATTTTGTTCTACGTACGTGAACCTTCAAAATTAATGGTACAAACAATATTAATTGAAATCTCAAAATCCCAAATTATTCTAACTCTCCTAATCAAAATATTTATATCCTTTCTAAATTAAGTGTAAAAATTGTTATCAATAAAAGAAAAACTGCAGAAAACAAAAATATCTCTCTCTGATGATGAGTGGTCCAAATCCTTGTTCCTTGTAGACTATATTATCTACTCTCAGGCGCTCCCTAGATAATCAGCAATCTTACAACAAATTATTGCAAGTTTATCGTCCTTAATGATCTCCTTCAAATGCACGAATCGTTCAAATTATGCTAGCTTCTTCTTCTCTCAATAAACTGAATCTCTCGTTGGCCCGAGTGAAAGATGACTCTTCTTCTCTCAATAAACTGAATCTCTCGTTGGCCCGAGTGAAAAATGACTCTTGGAATATCTTTTCTTTACGATAAACTGAATCTCTCGTTGGCCTGAACAGTGACTCTTGGAATATAAGTAGAAAAATATGACTTACAATCTTTTACTTGATCAGCTTCTGTCAGATACATTAACTACACGAAAACTCACAAACTTTCACTGCTACTGCTTCCTACCTCTGGGAAACTACCCGAGAAACAACGGCCGTTCGCCTTGCATCCTTGGAAAACAAACTGATTATTTTTGCGCCAAGCAATTAATTAGCTATTTAATTAATTAATTAATTAAAAGTATTTAAATGATATGATTATGACTCTATCACACTTTTTAATTCTCTTATTTCAGGGTTAAATTCGTGCTTCAATATCTATGCTATTATATGTGAAAGGTAAGGTCCAAAGAATACCGGAATAATAAAAAACACATATGATATAACACTATATATTGAAATAAAAATAATGAAATAATTCACACTCAAATGTTTTCAATAAACAAAATCTCATATAATGATTCTCAAAATTTTGTTCTACGTACGTGAACCTTCAAAATTAATGGTACAAACAATATGAATTGAAATCTCAAAATCCCAAATTATTCTAACTCTCCTAATCAAAATATTTATATCCTTTCTAAATTAAGTGTAAAAATTGTTATCAATAAAAGAAAAACTGCAGAAAACAAAAATATCTCTCTCTGATGATGAGTGGTCCAAATCCTTGTTCCTTGTAGACTATATTATCTACTCTCAGGCGCTCCCTAGATAATCAGCAATCTTACAACAAATTATTGCAAGTTTATCGTCCTTAATGATCTCCTTCAAATGCACGAATCGTTCAAATTATGCTAGCTTTTTCTTCTCTCAATAAACTGAATCTCTCGTTGGCCCGAGTGAAAAATGACTCTTGGAATATCTTTTCTTTACGATAAACTGAATCTCTCGTTGGCCTGAACGGTGACTCTTGGAATATAAGTAGAAAAATATGACTTACAATCTTTTACTGGATCAGCTTCTGTCAGATACACTAACTACACGAAAACTCACAAACTTTCACTGCCACTGCTTCCTACCTCTGGGAAACTACCCGAGAAACAACGGCCGTTCGCCTTGCATCTTTGGAAAACCAACTGATTATTTTTTCTCTCAAAAATATAGCTAAACTTTTATTCCTACATACCTATCCCACCTTTTTCAATCTCCGCCAATCAAAGCTCGTCCCAATTCTCCCATTTTTTCATTTCGATAACAAACAAATTTTTACCTATAATTATAAAATTTCCTAAAACTTATTTACAAATAATATTTTTCTACGATTCTTAAAAATCTAACAAAAACCTATCTTTATAAAATCTATTCTATTGTCCTTAATCACTTCATTAATGTATTTGGAAAACCCGGTTCAATTGTCTTTGGATTTCACTTAAAATTATGCGGGTCACTCAAGTATATTATAACAAAGAAAATAATTTATGCATAGCTTACATTTTGTTTAATACAGGTAATCCAAAAATTTAAAGAATTTCCTTGTTCGAAATGTTTGTTGGTTATTATCCTACTTATCTGAATTATTTTAATGTTTTGAACTTTGAAATATTTTTAAACAAACCGATATTTTCTTGATTTTACATATCATAACAATATATATATATATATATTATATATATATAATATATATATATATATATATATATATAATCGAACACCTCTCTATCCTAGGTGTGAGGCAAATACAATACAATAATAAAATTACAGGTTACAGATATACATTACATCTTAAATCCAATGAAAATATTTATTCTATTCTGTGCACGAATTTTGTCCATTCTATCTTGTTTTTTGCCTTGTTTTGAGCTTCTGACTATTCCAATCCCATACTTTTCAAAATCTGCCCTACTTCGTCATCGCAGGTTTTCCGTGGTCTGCCTCTGGTTTTAAACCTTTTCACTTTAGCCTTCCATACTTGCTTAACGGGTCGGTTGTCGCTCATTCGGCACAAATGACCAAACCATTTTATTTGTTGTGTTTCAATAGCATGTAGTACAGATTCTATACCCAGGTCTTCTCGAATATCTTCATTTCTTATTTTGTCTCGTCGTGTTATTCCTTTGACTCGTCTTAGATATTTAATATCAATGGCTTGTATCTTGCTTTTTAATTGCTTTCATTTTGGTCATTTTTGTTCTTTTGCTGTTACGTAAACGTAAATATATGGTCTTGCGTACTGTGTCCCTTCCTAAACCCACTTTGTACTTCATCCAGATATGGTTCAGCGATATGCCTTAATTTCTTTTCAGGATGCTTTCATATATTTTGGAGACGATACTAAGTAGATTAATTCCTCTATAATTTTCACAAGAACTTGGGTCTCCTTTCTTAAAGATTGGTAGTATTATGCCAATTTTCCAATCCAATACATGGGTTTCAAGCCATGTTCATAATTTCCTCTTTCGGCTGTCTTGGTGTTAGGAGTTCGCTGAAGTATTGTCTCCATCGTTCGATAATCTCATTTGGTCTAGTAATCAGTGTGCCGTCTTTACGTTTCACCTGTCTCATCGTTGTTTCTTTACCTTTTCTTAGCGTCTTTAGTGCCTTGTAAAACAATTTTTGGTTACCCCGGCTATCTGCCTCCATCTTCATTCCAAACTCATCCCAGGCTTCCTTCTTTTTCTTCAGCGCCATTTCTTTCACCACCTTTCTTTGTCGTTTATATTCTTCGTAACTATTTTCTGTTCTCTTGTTTAAATATATTTTCCATTTCTGTTTTTTATTTGGGCTTTTAATTCATCGTCCCACCATCGTGTTTGCTTCTTATTTCTGTTTACATGGTTTATTCCACACGTTTCTTTTGCTGTCGTCACGATGGTTTCTTTAAATTGTTTCCAAATTTCTTGTAAGTTGTCAGTACTATGTGCATTAGTTAATTTGGCTAGTTTTTCTTCTATTTTACTTTTGAACATGGCCGCGACTTTTTGGTCATTTAGTTTATAGTTTTGGATATTCTCGTTCACTTTATTATTTTTCGTTCTTTGTTTAGTAATTTTAGGGGTTTTTGGGGTAATCTTATCCTTGCCACTACCAGATAGTGTTAACTATAGATTTCCGGGCCTCTTTTAACTCTGACATCAGTGACCTCTTTCCTAAATTCTCTATTAATGAGAACATAATCTAGAATTGATTTTTCATTTCTGCTCCTGACTTCTCTCGTGAACTTGTGTATATCTTTGTGTTCAAACAATGTGTTGGTGATGATCAAATTATTCTCTATGCAAAAGTCTATCATCCTTCTTCCATTATCGTTTCTTGTATCTTCCCCCTGCATACCCAAAATATCTATGTTATCATCGTCTCTTTTACCAACTCTACTATTCATATCGCCTAGAATGACTATTCTACCTTTCACATTGTCTATGGCATCATTGAGCTCTTCCCAATATTCTTCTCTAACTTTCAATGGTTCGTCATCATTCGGGCTATATGTGACTAATATAGTTGTTATTTCTGATTTATCTAGTGTTATCTCTATCTTTAAATTTCTTTGTGATATATATTTCCAATTTTTAACACAGGACATATAGCTTGCTCTCATTAGGTATCCTTCACCTTCTGCCGCTCTACTATCGTTACTGACTCCGCTGTACAAAAATACATGTTCATTATCCAATTCATCCATTCCTTGACCTTTCTTTTTAGTTTCCGTGATCGCCAAAAGATCTAATTGTGCTTTGTCAAATTCATCTATTAATTCTCTCTCTTTTCCATTGAGGCTTCTGACGTTCCACGTAGCCATTTTTATGTACGTTTGTAGTCTATTTGCACTTTGATCTTGTATTGTATTTTCTTTTTTGTCCAATTCAATTATATCGTTAAGCCTTGTTTGGTATTCCATGTTGATCAGTTCTCAAGTATTCAGCAAAGTATATTGGTGCAAAGAGCAGAGTATATTGGTACAAAACGTAATTTAGTTTGAAAAATAGGTTAACAAAATAAACTTACTTACATACGAAAGTAATCTTGATAAAATGGTTCGACCTCAACAGGTCAACAAGTCAAAATATTAATCATCGTATAAAGACTACTAGTGGGCTGATGAAGAGCTATGGAGATCACTATTATTTACATTGATAATTCTAAGTCCCACATTCTATCTTTTTCTTTTATAGTGTCTCTTATACAATTTTTCCAAGATTCAGGTGTGATATTTTGTATGGCAGTAGCTAAAAAGCACTTCACCTCCTCCATTTTAATACTTTCTAAAGTTTTCTCTTGCTACTTGGTTTTTTATTTGAGCCTACATAAGCTCGATAGGGTTCAGCACACAATGATAACTAGGGAGGCGATGTACAATAATGTTGTTTGCACGAGCCATTTCATTGACTAAATATGTCATCGAATGGTATATTTTTTTTAAAGAGTCAGTTGAGTATTTCACCTTTTCGCCAGGCAGTCGTTGGTGATGGCTCCAAACGTCGACTGTGGTATGACGCATTGTCCATAACAACGACAGAATTTGCTTTATAGTTTGGTACAATATTTGAAAACTATCCTTTGAATCTGTGAGCGATAGATGATTACCTTATGGTAATCGTTGGTTTTCTTGGATTCGAATAGTAAAAAGCCGTTCTTCAAAAAACCCGAATCGCTGCCTATATGTGTTATTATGAGCCTCCTTCCTTTACCCACTGGTGTTTTTAAACCTAATGAAAGCTCTTTAATGAAGGCTTGTCGACGACTTTTAATTTCCAAATCTTGCCACACCTTTGAGACAGTATGACCTTGATTTGGCCAAGTTTCGTATTATATTCCATATTATACTTTTCGTCCTTCACGACGATACTCTCGGATTTTTTGTAGTTTAAGTAATTTCTCCGCCACAAGACAATTTCATCTTTTTCCAAAAGAACACTATTCCTGCTTCTTTTCATATATTTAATGTTCATTTCTTCTAATGTTCACAATAAAACACGTCGCGATATTTTGGGTATTGAATTATCGGAATTTATTTCAACTTCAATTTTCTTTAGGGTTGGGATTTCGTTCCGAAAAAAGAAAGCATGAAATTTGCTCCGAATAGCATATTTGATATGATCTTTAAGGTGGATGCGGTTTCTACCTCTGGTTTCAATGGTTTCAACAAGTCCGTCATCCAATTTGCCTTCACTTTGTTTAAAATTGTTTACAATTCTGTATACACTTTTAGGTTTTAGGGAGGTATAACTATTACCTTCTAACCTAAAATTATTATTTATTGTAATTAGAGGTAATGGATTTTGACAAGAGCTATGAGTCATGCCGATGCAGTACACAAGTTTACCTATTATTTACAAGGTCATAGCTCTTGTTAAAATCCATTACCTATAACTCAAATTTATAAAACAATAATAGAAAGTATTGAGTTGTACGGCGATGTAGTATATCTTTTCTAAGTAAAAATATTATTAAGAGAATAAAAGCTTTGATTCTAAGTATGTCGAGTGGTAGATAAAAAAATTGAACGTATTAAACGAGCACTAAAAGACGTATGTGGCGTCCTTCATCATTTTTAGTGGCTAATTTAGATTTCTCATACCAAAAAACTCCAGCTTAAAAAATTTCGTGTTGTTATACCATGCCTGTCAAGAAATATTCAAAAATAAAAGTTTACCTTTGACACCCTTTATTTTGGTTATCAACATTCGTACTAAAGTAAGTTAGTTTAAATCGGCCTATTTTAATCTTAGGAATCTAAAATTAAGTTATGGCCATTCGTTGCCAAACACCATGTATATTATATTAATATATATAATAACCCAAATGTCAATAATAATCATATTAAAATTAACATAATTATAAATAGGTACATATTTATTTAATGAAAGTAGCTTTGTCGTAACTTCTTATGACATTTTTCGTACGCAATTGGAAGACCTACAATAGCGATGAACCGTCACTATTACTTCTAAGAATTTACTGCCTAGATTTCTGGATTCTGACTATAGTATATAACTTATAAAATACTTCTTGAATCGCCATTTAAGTTCAAACTATGTACGTTTCTAAACATTCCGATATTTAATATTATCTATATATATATATATATATATATATATATATATATATATATATATATATATATATATATATATATATATATATATTCTTCTTTTCTATTTATTCTTTTCTATTTGTAGTTGTTGTAGGTTGTAAATTTTAGACTTTTTGTTGTGTTTGTATTTGAAAAACTACCCTGTTGTTGTAATGTTTTTATTCAAAATTTTAAATGTATTTTTTAATATTTTTAACATGTTTGTGACAGTGTTTTTTACAACTAGGACCAACTGAACATTTTCAATGTAGGTTTTTAAATGTTGATTTTCACCACTGTACTATAATAGGTTTTCCATTTAGGTGCTGATGAAGGTGACAACATATCACCGAAAATTTCACATATAGAATAAAGTTCTACACCAAACTGGCTTATACCATCTCTAGCTGATCCTTGTTTTGACGCTTTCCCGAAAGTTACCCTCCAAAGAATTATATATATATATATATATATATATATATATATATATATATATATATATATATAAATATGTTATATAATATATTTTATTGAACCTAAACCCAAGAAATACTAATTTATATTAAATATAGTACGGTTCAAGAAACTCAAAACTACTATATGTGTATATATATATATATATATATATATATATATATATATACATATATACACTGCTTTTCAGATAAAACTATCCACCTTAAATAACTTTTGAACTTCTAAATTTTATACAATTATTATTTAATTTAAGGTTGCTGGGAAATGCACCCTTTCACCCCTCGTATCATCCCTTTATTTTTTTTTAAATTACTTTCCCCTTCTTTTATTCGATATTTGGATTCTTCTCTTTGTCCTGATTTCAGAAATGTATAATATATGATGCTTGAAGTGATTAGTGTATGAGAAAAATAAATACAAAAGCAAGAAAATTGGATAGAAAAAAAAATTGTTTTTTAACAATTTATTACACACATTTAGAATGAACATTTCACTACTAAATTTTTTACAACAATTGATCAAAATGACTGACCTTCACTTCCATACAATAGTATAATCTATTTTGAACTTTTTCTCTGACATTGCTTAACACGTCTGCATTTAATTGTCGACATTTATCCTCTATTTTTGTCGTATATCATCTAGAGATTCTGGTTGAATAGCATAAATTTTTGTTTTTAAATACCCTTTAAAGAAGAAGTCTAGGGGTGTTCAATCCGGTGACCTATGTGGTTAATCGATCACCTATCGTCTTACCCTATCCAAGGACCAAGAAACGTTTCGTTTAAAAATTATCGCACAGGTAAAGCAAAGTGTAGAGAAGCTCTATCATGTTAAAATACAACCAAATCTTCGGAAAGGTTATCCTTAACTTTTGATAAAACTTCTATAAAAAGTGAATTTTTTTATTTCTTGGTTTTTGAAGGTACTACAAATAGTAAGGTTAAATATTTAAAAAGTTTAAATTATGCTACAACCTATTTTGTTACAGTCATTTAGGTGAGAGAGATAGTATCCTTGTTAACAGGAAAATTATCTATCTCATAAACTAATCACTTCAAGCCAAAGGTATTATACATTTTTGAAATCAACACAAAAAGGATAATCTACATATAAAATAAAAAAAGGGGGAAGTAATTTTAAAAAAATAAAGGGTTGATACAGGGGGTGAAAGGGTGCACTTCCCAGCAACCTTAAATATGATATAACGTCTCCCCCTTCAAATATTCATTGACGTGTTTTTGCGTTTTTCCAAAAAATTAGAGGTTCAAAAGTTATTTAAGGTGGATAGTTTTATCTGAAAAGCACTGTATATATATATATATATATATATATATATATATATATATATATATATATATATATATATATATATATATCTGTGTGTCGGAGGTAAACTACACTATGTCATAAAATGTAGTTTTGAGAAAAGGCGATTTAAGGTATGCCGTACCTCGAAAATAATAATTATTATTAAGACTTTTTTAATTATCACCACTAAATTGCAAATTAAAAGACAAATAGTATAATTACCTACTTTTGCACGTGTTGTTGCAGTTAAACTTAAGTTAGGAAGGGATGAAAAAATTTTTTTAATAAACATAGTGTTGTTTACCTCTAATCGTGTACATGAGTTCATGACATAATGTTTTAGTTCCTGACACGATTGTAATATGTTATGGTAATTAACCATATTTTAAAGGGTTTCCGGTTTTGAAATAAAAACAATTAAAGTCATCAGTTCATTTATTAATCATTCATTGGACATTCTGGAAAATCGGAAGCATGCTCTGCTTTAGGCAGAGACTTATAATAAGCATGACATTCACTCGATAAAAACGGCAATAATGACATTAAATCATTGTATTTTGCAAAAGATATTGGCTTTTGTTGTGTTCGACTTACGGCAAGACATTGAGGAAATGTAGCGTTTCTTCTTTTTAAGCTAAGGTGTTTAAATTCTTCGTCAAAAGCTGTTTTGTAATAGAGCTCTCCTACGTTTTCTTGGCGGACCTGGATGTGGACACATTCGGAAATCGAAAATTTTCTGTACACCAAGGGTATTTGTTCCTGTTTAAAATTTTCTTTAATGCCTGTGGATTTTTTATACAGATCAGTAAACTTTTTAAAGTCATTTAATTCCATGTTATGAACTGAGATTTTTGGTGAACAACCACGTATAAATTGTTGCCAATCCCAAGGGGTTTGGATAGTCATATTATTCGTTTTCTTGCGCTTTCTCTCAATTAAAGCATGTATTGTATCAGCCTCCATATGCGTATGGCCTTTAAGCAAAAATTTTTGATTAATAATCTTAATTTGTGGCCATTTATGCAAAATCCAAAATAAACAGGCTATTAGCATAATATTCTTATTTTGCCCATAGCAATTGTCTGACCATAAGGTTATTTCTTCGACATCAGCTTTGGGAATTACCAATTCTGCCCATTTGAGAAGGGCCGATGCTATCTCGTCACCACCACGGCCAGCTTTTGATTCGTCCCATATCATACAATGAGCTGTTCCGTCTGAAGCTTCATGAATTGTGAAATCAAATGTCCATAATTTCCGTTTGTAGAAATTTAATCCACATGTCAACATCGGTGTCGGCAAACATTTTTGCAGATCTGCAGTCAATATTTATGTTTATTATTATGTTTGGCAATATCCTTATCAGCATTTTTCAAATCATATCTTTGCTTTGCATCGGCTAGGTGAGCATCATAGCTTTTCTGTAGGGTTTCTTGGTCGGTTGAACTTAAAAGGGTGTCTTTCAATTGGCTGCAGTACATATCACAAGTATCACATGTGTCATTTTCTACAACTTTGAATTTCAATTTAAATTGTGTATTAAAAACATGTGTATAAACCCATTTTTTAGCAATGGCAGAGATAGGTATATTGATCTCTTTACAATGTTTTATGTAAAGTTGATACATTTTCTCGATATTTAACTCTGGAGACAAAAATTTACTTTCAGTTTGTTCTCTACAGTAATGACTCTCGTACGAAGGAAACGACAGTATATGTTGAGTAACGTTCTGGATAATAACTTCGGATGTTTTGTTACTAGGAACTTGTCGTCCCCTTTGGTCTGATTCAATTATTCCTCCAGGTTGTCTTTTCTTTAAAGCAGTTATAACAACTGAATTTGAAATTGCCAGAGTATTTAAAAACATAGTTTTACATACTTTAATGGCTACATTGTTGACGAAAAACTTATAAATCAGCGTACTTTGTTTTGGTTTTGTGACGTTTCGTCTCGTTATTGCTGTGGGTTTACTTTCCACACAAGAAACAATAAACTGACGCTTGATATTATAATCAGCCGTAGAGCTCCAATAGTGATTAAAAATAGTGAGCCTATCACTATGTGTAAATTTTTCAAAGCATTTCATTCTACAAGAACAGACGGCTTTCATTTCTCTTGCAGAAACAGTCTTTCCTTTTTTGGACACATATGTTTCTCCAGCTGCGTAGCTTAGTTTTCGTTTATTACACTTCCACTTATTAACGTGTACGACTTTCTTTTTTCCCAGTTGTTGAAGTTCCGTTTTGTTTTTGACTTTTCTCTTTTGAGTAATATTATCCGCATGTTCTTGTTCAGTTGAAACATTCGTGCTTCTAACTGTATTTTTTTGTTTTCCAATAACACCTTTATTAGAATCTAAATTACCATTTGCTTTTTTATAGTCTAATGTTGCGGTTTCATTTTTCGTCTTTCGGTACAGATTTCCATTTGTGTTTGAACTTGAATCAGATTCTTCCATACTACTTGGATTATATGTTTCATCAAGAAAAGAATCATCTGTATTGCTGCTAAATGAAGAACATCGGGACCGCTGACTACAGGATGGTACCATCAGCTCATTTACTGGAGCTCCTGAAGGAGTAAATAAAATAAAATATGATACGGATCATAAGTGTTAAGAAAGTTTACCTGTATGGCCTTCATTACTTTCCACTTGAGAACTCAGTGCATCTTCTACATTTCTACATATCGACATATCGCTATCTGTAAACAAAAAATATTCTTTTAAATAAAATATGATATGGATCATAAACATTAAGAAAGTTTACCTGTATGGCCCTCATTACTTTCCACTTGAGAATTTGGTGCATCTTCTATATTTCTACAATCGACACATCGCTATCTGTAAACAAAAAAAAATCTTTAACAAAATTCCTTGTATCTAATATAGAATATAAGATCTGGCAACGTCGCAAAACAACCATACGTAACCTTATGTGCTTCACTCGTAAAATTAAATTTACAACCTAACCTTAATTATTATTATTAGCAACACATTTACTTACCAAAATTCTCGTTATTTGCCATATTAAAAACAACCATTTGTACCAGCTTTTTCCCTCTGGAATTCATGATCTAATAATATGATTCACTAACAGTTAATACAAACAAATAAACAATAAAACCCACTATAACAACTTGCTAGGCTACGTTGATAATCTCGAATACCATGACAAACTTGCCATAGTTGCCAAAAATAACACCGATCATGTTTCTAAACACAATGAATCTTATGTTATACCCAGAGGAATACTACACTATGTCCACATAGTGCAAAGGAAATGTGACAATCTTAATAGGAAAACAACACCAAGTACTGTTGGTGATATATACCTCTATAGAAGTTAATACATAGTGTAATATATCCTCCAGAATAATGCATTTATAGTCGAGCTAGGACATAGTGGATTATACCTTTAGAAAGAGAATTTAAAATTACGTAACACTATGTCAAGATCTCAATATTACACTAAGTTGACATAGTGTAGTTTACCTCCGACACACAGATATATATATATATATATATATATATATATATATATATATATATATATATATATATATATATACAACTAAATGTAATCAATTATTTGTTAACGGGTTTTTACCCATATATTTAGTGGCTACATTCATGTACTCCTAGACACTGATGGTGGAATATGGATTCCGAAAACGTTTTGTCTGTTTAACTTAGCCCGTTTAGGTTTTTAAATATATACCTTTTACAAAGGATTTTTAATAAAATTGTTTAATATATGGTATACAGCCAACTACAGGAACGTAGATTCCTTGTGGACTTGTCATATTTGTGAGAACGAATTCTGGATTCTGAACTAGTGTCGGTTAAGTCACATTTATCTTCAATAACTGTTTCAATTATTATTGGAATTAGGTCTTCATCTGGCTCTTCCAGATTTGACACGTATACAGGTGGCGTCAAGATTGTAGTAATAGGTTTTTCTTCATTGCAAGATAGCCGAATTAAATTTTGAAAATATTTGTTTTCCTGGTTCACTGCTTTTAGAAGGCTCCGTTACCGCTGATGCATCCTTAACATGTTCAATGTTCTGTAAATCTGAACTTTTGTGATTAATGTTGAGTTTTTACGTTCCAATCGTAACAACAGTTTGAATATTATGAACATTACCTGCAACTTCAACTTGATTTTAATTCGCGTGTCAGAGTATCTTTCTAGCTCGCTGCATTCTTAAACGAAGTTAGTAACTGGAAAAAACAGGTTTTATACTTACCTACTATTTTTTGTATAACTCGTTTTTTTTTTTAAATAAGAAAGTCAAATCTCAATTTACGAAATTTTATATACAAATTTATATAACGAAAGTTCAACGTCGCGTCATAGGTTGCCTTTCTCGCTTTTTATTTGTAAACCAGACGAGATAAAGTTTTGACTTCTTAAATGTAGTTCGATTCTAGATCGATATTAATGGCGGGGATCGAACAGCTGCCTTTTTCACTTTAGATTATGACGTCTGACAGCTGCTAACAGTAAAGACATGCCCCAAAATCCTTATATGATAATTATTATGACGCAACCTTGTACCTCCGTTATACTAAAAGACTTTACATATTTGCATACACGTTTATTTTTCGCACTAAAAACCCACACCAAATTACTTACTTTACCAAAGTTAACAATCAAAATAACTGTACTAATGACTTTTGTAACCCAGAAAAGGCAAAGAACTTAATTTTTTAATTCATTTTTATAATAATAAGTGGTTACTTACCAGCAATATTTCTGATGGACAATTGTAACTTTTAAATTACACAAACTAACAAAATCCTGAAAAAGTTGCCCAAACAACACAAAAAAACATAGATTAAAACAAGTGAACGTGGTTTTAAAGGCACTGACAACGCGATGCACCTTACGGGACGGCTATCAAATGAATACTGAATTTTTTACTAATCCCCCCGAAAATCTGATATGAAATTGTAGCTTAAAATGCCGTAACTACTTCGCGCGAATGCAGTTACGGTTTTTTAAGCTTGCAACGCGCTGTAAGACTTTCTAAGCTACAAACGTCCCTAATAATGTATGTATGAATTGTAAGATAGAAACTGGAAAGTTCTAGCTACGGCAATATAAACAAAATTTGCTGGATACGGTTGTTTAAGATAGGAAATCGAAAAATAACGTCATATTGTCAAAAACGTATGTGCATTTTGATAAACTTGCGATGCAGATACGTTTTTTTTTTAACATACACCAGTCGATTCCGCGTACCTGAAATACCCATAAAAGTGTGGTTTTAACTCAAATTTAAAAATGCAGATACGGCACTATTTTTTACGAGGGCAGTATAAAAAACAAAGAATGAAACATTTTAAAAAATAGAAGAACGGTAATTATAAAATGACATTTAAAAATCTAAGCTGCTTTAGTTTTGTACTAGGAGCGCGTCTTGTTCGGCGTTCATTTATTATATACCTAGTTTTTGAAAATATACGTTCACATGGTACCGACGTAATAACTATATACAATTTTTACGATATATTTGAGAAAGGACTGGGTAAATCTTGGAATGTTGCTCCCACCATTCCGTGGAATCATTCCCCAGAATTTGACTGCCAGGGTAACATTTCGTCCTCCACATACATTTTTAATTTCCGTATAGCTTTTGATAGTGGATTTCCAGGAGTTTTGGAGCCTAATATTAATTGATCTAAAGTATTCCAGACACTTTTCTTCGGTTCAAGGTTTTCTATAACGTTTATAGATAAAAGTGCACTATTTTTGTTTATATAATTTACCATTCATTCTTGGCAATATTTTTATAAACGATTTGTCTCCCTCATTTTTAAAACTGATTAATTTAAATCGAGGGTCTAAAACAGTGCACAGTCCAAGGGTTTTACTTTTTTCTATATTTTGAAACAGTTTTTCAAGACCTGCTCTTAATTTCAAAATAATATCTTGAACTATATTACACTGAATATATTCGTCTTGTTGCAAAAAATTGTTACAAACGTCACTCAAACAGTTTTTAAAACTATAGCTAGTCCACTAGTAATGTAATTCTCACCGCTGAGTGAATTGGTTACTTCCTCAAAAGGTGCTAACACGTTTACTAATAGGCGAAACATACTACACTCTTCCTCTGTTACGACAGGCCAGTCACTATTAGTAATTACCATTGTTGATTATATATATATATATATATATATATATATATATATATATATATATATTCAACAAAAAAGGTGAGTTCCACCGTGTCGATACATGCTGTACTACTCGTTTGGGATCGCCAATTTCATATGTTTTATTTGGTAGTCCAAGAGTTTCTGAAGGGCTTGAGAACTCTTAAAATGTGCAACTATCTTCTTGACACTGTCTAAAGAGTTTTTAACTAAGAGACGAGCATCTTGAACAATTAGGTTCAAGGAATGCGCAAAACATCCTTAGTGTTTTCAACCAAGTTCATGTTGCATGGCATTGCAAATATTACTAGCATTATTTGATATGGCAAAATTAATTTTACCTGTTAGGTGCCACTCTCTTGTCATATTTCGTAGCTCTTGTGCCAGGTGATTACTTGTGTGACTTCCTCGAAATAAGAAAACGTAGACGTATTTGATGTTTGTCTGTTGTGTTTAGGCTGCCGAACTTAAAACATTTTATTGTAATATCCTCGCTCACGAGTGCAAGATTAATATTTTTTTAAAGTAAATTTAATTTATATTTCAAAATAAGTGCTATTATTGCTTTTAAATTTTAATAGAAATTGCAAAGAAGTATCCGATCATTGAAAATAAAAATACAGATGCTACTACAATAAAGAAAAATCGGAAGCTTGGAATGCAGTTATGCATGATTATAATGCTGTGAGAACTGAAATAGTAAGTAAAAGCATTAACCTGTATAATATTTTAATTTAAAAAATAAATTATTTACTGTAATAAATGATAAATATAATAAGTACACGTATCTTTATCTCATAGTTACCTACATAAACATATTAACTAACCCTTCAAATTTTTAGAGAACTGTTACGCAGCTTAAACGTTGCTGGGACAAAATAAAAAGGCACAAAAATGGAATTATCTAAAGAAAGGCAACATCGCATGTCTACAGGTGAGGAGGAGGAATTCCTGATATAAATATTTTGCCGGATGTAGAGGTAATTGCCACCCATTTGTAAGAGGAATTAAGAAATTTAGTGGATAGCGATGCCCAGCATATGGAAAATAAACTTCGTAAGCAAATTTCAAACAAACCTTAATGAGCTATTAAAAAAAAATAAAGAATTTTAGGTTCAAGAAGTAGAAGCCCTGTGTTTCGGAATAATCCTGTTGCAAGCTGTGATATGGTTACGGTAAAAGGTAATTTACAATATGATACTTAAAATGTGAATATAATTTTATTATGTTTTTAGAAACTCCTTCGACAAGTATAATAAACGAGGAATTTTTGTCTCCTAGAAGTCTTATCATGGACACTAAAAAAAGTAATGTTTAACTATCGATGTTTAAAATTGGTAACTACATTATGTTTGTTTTTTAGGAACCACTAGTGGAACACCCCAAAGAAAAAAAATCTGCTGTGGACAGGCTCATGGAGATAAGGATTGACAATGGCTTATTAGAACGTAAACAAATGACAGAATGGCATGAAGCTAGGATGCTGATGTGTTTTTTCATTTTGTTATTAGTTTAATTTCAGTAAGGCTATTATTATTTTACTCGTATTTATATTTGTAGGTAATTATTACTTGTAATTACATTTGTAGTTTATTAATACTCTTATTTTATACACATTCATATGTTATAATTACTCGTATATACATTTATTTTTCTTGATTTGTTTTTTATTTATTGATAATATAATGGGAAAAGTGATATGTTTGTATGGAATTTTGAGTAGTATTGAACAGGAAAATTTGGAATTTTAAAAAGGGAGAATTATAGATATTAATCAATTAAACTTTAAAAATTAAGGCAATTATCGAACACAAGTTTAATTAAATCTTGCCCAAGTACTTTCGCTTAATATAGCATCTTCAGGGGCATCTGAAATAAGCAAAAAAAAACGTTTTTTTTAGATGAAGGAAATTAATTAACTTCGATAAAAACTCGGAGTTAATGGATGATAAAGATTTTTTTGTGATTAACGTTTTAGACTTGCTTCGTCAAATATGGGCTATCCAGCAAGCGTAGAATGTGGTAAACATTATGTTAACATAAAATTGTACAAAACACTACACTAAAACAAGGACAAACAGTTTAAAATTAATTAAAATATTTTCACGCTCTACATTCTTTGTCAGTAGCAGGAGAGAGAATGGTACTAAACAGAAATGCCAAGGTGACATGTGACATATGACAGCTTCGATGGGCAGTCACAGTCATGGATATGTGATCTGCACATATTAAAATTCTGTGTAAGTTGACATTGACCAAAGGTCCAACTAAAACTACTATAGAAAATTAGCTTATGAAATATGACATATAGAATATTTTGATTTAACTAGATTTCATAATCCAGATCTCACACTTACACCCGTCTGTAATAATAATGTTGTAACTTTGAGGGTAAATCATCATCATCCGTGGCGTTACAGCTCTTTATGAGCCGAAGCCTTCTTTAGAACAATCCTCCATTCGCGCCTGTCTCTGGCAACTCTTCTCCATGCTCTAATTCCGATAGACTTCAAATCATTTTCTAGGTTGTCTTGGTACCTAAGTCTCGGTCTTCCCCTTGTTTGTTGTCCGATCGGCCCTCTTCGGTCAACAACTTTTCTGACTATGGCATCTTCCTCTCGTCTGATTACATGACCTATCCATCTAAGGTTTTAAATCTGTCAAGACATATCCAGGAGCGGACATTGAATCTGACCACATACCTTTAGTGGGAGTCATGGATGTGAGACTGAAGACAATAAAGAAAACGTCTAGACCTAACTACGACATGACAGCCCTGCAACATCCGGAAGTTAAAAAGCAAGTGGGGGAATATATTAACAACCAAGTTAAAGAACTAAAAGAAGAAAATAACATCCAACGAGAAATCAATCAATTCGAAGAAATAATTAAGAAAACTAAACAAGATCTGCTAAAACCAAACAAAGAAACAAAGAAGAAATCTTGGATGACTCCAGAAATCCTTCATTTTATGGAACGCAGAAGGTTAATTAAAGGAAATAAAGATGAGTATAAAAAAATGCAGGCTTACATCAGAAGAAAAATAAGAGAAGCTAAAGAAAAAGAAGCTGTAGAGAAATGTAAAGAAATAAAAAGACTACAAGCCAAGCATGACAATTTTAATGTACACAAAAAGGTAAAAGAAATAACGGGTACTTTTAAAAAGCGAACACAAATGAAACTCATAGACACCAATGGAAAATTAATCATTGACACCCAAGAGATGAAAGACAGATGGAGAATATATTTGGAGACACTTTTTCAAGATCAAAGAACGGATTATAGGCATCCATTTTCAGAGAGGATGACGGGCCCGGACATACTTAAATCCGAGGTAGAAGAAGCAATAAAACGGATAAAAAGCAGGAAAGCTGTAGGGCCTGATAATATCGAAGCTGAATTTTTAAAACTCTTGGAGGAAGAAGGAATAATTTGGATCACGGCTGTCTTCAATAAAATTTACAATACAGGAATCATCCCTGATAAATGGCTAGAATCAGAATTCATAGCGATACCTAAAAAACAGGGGGCTAAAAAGTGCGAAGAATATCGAACAATCAGCCTAATGAGCCACATGTTGAAACTGTTTCTTAGAGTCATCCATGGAAGAATTTATAAGAAGTGCGAGGAACAAATATCGGACAGACAGTTCGGCTTCATTAACGCAGTGGGTACCAGAGAGGCACTTTTTGGAGTACAGGTACTGATTCAAAGATGCAGGGACGTTAACTGCGACGTATACGCGTGCTTGATCGACTACGAAAAGGCATTTGACAGAGTTCAACATCAAAAGATGATAAAACTTTTAAAAGAGGCAGACCTGGATGACAAAGACCTCAGAATAATTTCAGAACTCTACTGGAATCAGACCGCATACATGAAAATTAACGGAGAAGAAACAGATCACATAAAAATACTACGTGGAGTTAGACAGGGATGTATCCTATCGCCGTTGATATTTAATATGTACTCAGAGAAAATTTTTAACGAGGCTCTTTACGGAATAGACGAAGGCATCCTTCTAAATGGTGAAAGAGTAAACAATGTTAGATATGCCAACGACACCATGGTGATAGCAGATAGTTTAGAGGGACTTCAGAGGCTAATGGACAGAATAAACGAGTACAGTCAACAGTACAGGCTAAACATTAATACCCACAAAACGAAACAAATGATTATCAGCAAGGAGAATATAAATGGGGCTCATATATACATTAATGGGACGCAGATAGAGCGAGTAAAACAGTATTGTTACCTGGGAACTATTATTAACGAACAGTGGAGCAATTTACAGGAAATAAAGTGCCGCATAGGAAAGGCAAGAACGGTCTTTAACAAAATGAGCGGCATCTTCAAAAGTCACAACATATCCCTTGATACAAAAATGAGACATTTGAGATGCTATGTTTTCTCTGTGTTGTTGTACGGGGCGGAGGCATGGACGCTTACAGACGCCACTATTAAAAAACTTGAAGCATTTGAGATGTGGCTTTATAGAAGAATGCTGAGAATATCATGGACAGCAAGGATCACGAACAAGGAAGTTCTAGGACAAATGAAGAAGGAACCAGAGATTGTGTTTACGATCAAACGCATAAAATTGCAATATATGGGACACGTTATGAGAAATCAGCACTGTTACTCCCTGCTACAGTCTATATTGCAAGGTAAAGTCAAAGGTAAGCGGGGACCCGGTAGAAGGAGAATATCATGGCTGCGGAATTTAAGAACATGGTTTAAGAAAACCTCAACGGAGCTGTTTCGAGCCGCAGCGAGCAAGGTTATGATTGCCAATATGATTTCCAACATCCGAAACGGATAGGAACTAGAAGAAGAAGAAGATCCATCTAAGGCGTGCTACCCTAATGAATTTTACAACGTCAGGTTCTCCAAAACTTCTATACAACTCAAAATTGTAACACCTGCGCCACAAACCTTGTTCTTTTATGCCTCCATATAATCGTCTTAGTATTTTTCGCTCAAAACGTTTGAGCAATTCTTGGTCATTCTGTCTTAGTGTTTTGTATACAGTCAGTTTAATTTTTCTAGGCATTTTTGAGGCCATCTGTCTTCTTAATCCATAGTAACAGTTATTGGCGAGCACTATTCTTCTTTTAATTTCTTCACTGACGTTATTTTTGGTTAGCAGCGACCCTAAGTATATGAAGGTGTCGACACCTTCCAGTTCTAGGTCATCAATTATTATTCGTGTAGGTGTCGGGTTGCTTGACCTAGTGCAACACATATATTTGGTCTTTTGAACATTTATATTTAGCCCCATTCTGTGTGCAGATGCTCTTAACGACCGAAATGCTTCAGTCAGAGATTCTGTGGACCTACCTATGATGTCTATGTCATCTGCGTATCCGACAATTTGTACTGATTTGTTAAAGATAGTACCATTCGTAGTAGTCTGCGACTCTCGAATTATTTTTTCTAATGCCAGGTTAAATAAGAGACACGATAGTCCATCACCCTGTCTTAGTCCATTTTTGCAATGGAAGGGTCTTGAGAGATCGTTTTGGATTTTTACCATGCTCTCTGCACCTGTGAGTGTAAGTTTAGTTAACTGGACAAGATCAAACGGAATGCGAAATCCTATCATAGCAAGTAGAAGTTTATTTCTATTAACCTAGTCGTATGCGGCTTTGAAGTCAACAAACATGTGGTGGGTGTCGACGCCGAACTCGGGTTTTTTCAAGGATCTGCCTCACTGTAAATATCTGGTCCGTTATTGATTTATTAGGACGGAAACCGCACTGATATCCTCCCACTATTTGTTCGGCGTAGGGGTGGAGTCTTTTGTACAATATGTTGGACAACACTTTATATGCCATATTGAGTAGAGTGATGCCTCTATAATTATCACACACCATCATGTCTCCCTTTTTGTGTATAGGATACAGTACACCTAACTTTCAGTCTGTGGGTGTTTCTTTCTGTTGCCAAATTGCAGTTATCAGTTTATGCATGTGTTTCAGGAGGGGGTCGCCGCTGTTTTTGAAAAATTCGGCAGGGAGATTATCCGAACCGGAGGATTAATTATTTTTCAGTGTTGCGATGGCTTCTCTAATTTCTTCTTCGGTGGGGGTGTTTGTTTATCATCTTCATTCATTTGAAATATGGGATCCTCAATCTTGCCATCTTCGTGATTGCCACTAAGCAGTTCTTTAAAATGGTCCGCCCATCTGTTTAGTATCTGTTCTTTGTTACTAATTATAGAACCGTCCCTATCTTTACAGGCTATTATTCTGGGTTTGAATTCTTTTCTGCAGCTGTTTATCTGTTGGTAGAATTTTCGTGAGTCTTTTCCATTGTGGTAGTTAACAATTTCGTTTAGAGCGTGTTCGTATTGTTCTTTCTTTTTTCTTCTAAACATTCTCTTTTCTTCTCTTCTAAGATTTTTATAATCTTCTAGAGTTAATCTCGTTCTGCGCTGCTGGAGTCTCTTATATGCTTCGTGTTTTTGTTGGTTGATATGTCTGCACTCTTCATCGAACCAATCTTCGTTTTTTCTGGTCTTGATAGGTTTTAATACAGTTTCAGCCGCTGTTTGCATAGCTTCTTTACATTTAGTCCAATGTTCTTCTATACTTAAATTTTCTTCGACTGTTGCTAACGCTTCGTTTAATATTGACATGTAATTAGCTCTAGCAGTTTCAGATTTTAGCACCTCAATATTATATTTTGTGGATTTTGTGCTGTGACCTTTCTTTGCGTTAGATATTCGTGCTCTAAGCTTTGATTTGGTGGAGAAGTAATCAACAATATTAGATACGCCGACGATACAGCCATTCTTGCAGAAAGTTTACAAGATCTCCAAACATTACTAAATCTAGTCAGTGAAGCAAGTTATCGGAGAGGTCTAAAAATCAACATTTCAAAGACAAAGTGGATGGCAGTTGGAAATATCCATATAGATCAAGGTCTGCTTTCTCTTAATTAAGAAGAGATAGAAAGGGTAAATCATTTTAAATACCTTGGCAGCTGGTTAAATGTAAATTGTGACTCTGATGAAGAGATAATATCCAGGATCGAAATATCACGTAAGGCTTTTATGACCTGGAAAATAGTTTTATGCAACAGAAACCTGTCAATGAACATTCGTAAGAAGGTCCTGAAATGTTATGTGTGGTCGATCCTATTGTATGGTTGTGAGACATGGACGTTAAAAAACACAATGCTAAACAAGTTAGAAGCATTCGAAATGTGGTGCTATAGACGAATCCTAAAGATATCGTGGGTTTCGCACACTTCCAATGAAGATGTTCTTCAAATGATCAACTCAGAACGTCTGCTCATAAACATCATAAAGAGGAGAAAAACAGAATACTTCGGCCATATAATTAGAGGACCCAAATACCATTTACTTCGCCTTATAATACAAGGAAAAGTGGAAGGAAAGAGATGGATTGGTCGAAAGAAACTTTCATGGCTGCGTAATATTAGACAATGGTGTGGTTTCACAGTAGAAGAATTATTTCGCGCAGCAGCCGACAGAGAAAGGTTTCAGGAAATTGTAAGCATGATGACGGCCAACTTCTGAATACGGACACGGCACCCAAAGAAGAAGCTTTGATTTTATAAGGTAGTGGTCGGAGTCTATATTAGCACCTCTACATGCTCTTACGTCCAGTACATCGGAGAAATGTCGACTATCTATAAGTACGTGGTTGATTTGATTTTTGGTCTGGCCGTCTGGCGACTGCCATATAGCTTTATGGATGTTTTTGTGGGGAAAGCACGTACTTACTACCACCATTCCTAACGATGCCGCGAGTTCAACCAGCCGTAAACCATTTTGATTACTGACCGTATGGAGACTATGTTCACCAATAGTGGGTCTTGCCCAACTTTAGCATTAAGATCGCCAATATAATTTTTATGTCATTGTTTTGGCATTTCCTATAAGTGCTTTCCACTTACTCATAAAATAGATCTTTCTCCTCGTCTTCTTTGTCTTCAGTTGGAGCATGGACGTTGATAATACTATAGTTAAAGAACCTGCCCCTTATTCGCAATCTACATATTCTTGGGCTTATTGGGTCGAAAGCTATGACTGTTGATTTTACATGTTTGTTTAGTATAAAGCCTACGCGAAAAGTGTGATTGCTTTCATGTCCGCTGTAGTATAGAGCGTTGTCCTTTTTCTCCAGGCTGCCGCTACCTGTCCATCTAATTTCTTGGAGTGCTATAATGTCTGCTGAGTATTCATTTAGCGTTTTTAAAAAACATCTTAGCTTCCCTGTGCTATAAAGCGTACGAACGTTCCAACTGAATAATCCAATATCATTAGCCTTATTTTGTTTGCCAAGTCGTCGACAAATAGACCGTCTGGTCGATTGTTGTGAATTTTCCGTAACGTAAAATTTTTTTACGGGAGGGGGTGTTAACCCACAATACATCCAACTCTAAATAGTTTTTCTTTCTACTGATGTCATGCAATAGACGAACCAGTATTGATGTTGAAATTGTGTTTACTAGATAGTAAATGTTGACCAAAACTTGAAGAGTTTGGTCTTTTCAAATGTTCTGAAATTCTAGTAGATAGCTTTCTAATGGTTCTGCCTACATAAGAGGCATCACAATCATCACACTTTAATTTGTAAATGCCACTTTTGTCAAGTGTGTTCAACCTATCTTTGGTGTGGATTAAAAAGGAACCTACAGTGTTGTGTGGCTTGAACGAAATTTTGATGTTTTCAATTGCAGAAGCAAAAAGTTTAGCTATTTTATTGGAAATGTTGCTAATAAAGTAAAAGAGAAATATCTGATGTTGTTAGAAGCATTAGGTTGAAGAAGACATCGTGATGAATATGCAAGCTTTTCTGCAATTTTGAGTTTAGCTCTATTTAGAAGCTTATGGATAATATTGGGATCATAACCAATATTGAAAGCAATTTGCTTGAGAGTGTTAAGTTCTTAATTAAAATTATCATTCGAAAGTGGAAATTTGAGTAATCTGTGAATATAACTATTGAAAGCAGCCATTTTATGTTGGGTTGGATGGTTAGATGTCTCATGTGTAACATGATCTGTTTGTGTGGGCTTTTTGTAAATATTGTACTCGAAAAAATCTTTATTACGAGATATAGTCATATCCAAGAAGTTCAACTTATTGTCAGATTCTGGTTCCAATGTAAAAGAGATGTTAGGATGGAGGTTGTTAAGATCATCCAGAATCTGTAAAGCGTCATCTTGGGTTCCTTGTATGAGAGCTATACAATCATCAACATACCTTGACCAAAAAACTATTTTGTTGTTGTTAACAAATTTCTGTTCCAAGCTGTCCAAAAAGATATCAGCTAGAAAAGGTGATAATGGAGATCCCATTGCTAGACCTGTCGGTTGTTTGTATATTTTTTGGTTAAATTGGAAGCTTGATCAAGACAGAATTTGAGCATAGTTGAGATAGCATCTTTGTCTTTAGCCGTTATGTTGCAATTGTTTAAAAGGTTGTGTACTAAAGGTAATGTTTCATCTCTTGGTACAGAAGTAAACAGATTGGAAACATCAAAAGAAACTAAATAAAAACTCTCTTCTATTTTAATATTATTTAAACGTTCTATTAGATCTAAAGAATTTGTAATGGAGAACTTCTGTTATAAACAAACTCTGGCAATATGGAAACTGGAGTGTTGCAAAAACTTACAACAGGCCTTATGGGACAATTGTGTTTATGAATTTTAGGAAGTCCATATAACCTAGGTGTTATAGGATTAGATACAGTTAACTTTCTCTTGTTATGTTTAGAAATAGTATCATTAAAAAATTTAACCATTTCTTTTGTTGTATTAATAAAGGTGTTAAGTGGATTTTTTTTCCAAAACTACAAAAGTATTATCTGAAAGGAATGATTCTACTTTCTCTATGTATTGAGTTTGTTCCAAGATTACAACACAATTTCCCTTATCAGCCTTGCTGAGTACTAGAGAATCTATCGATTTTTTGTTTAATTGATTTTAGCAAATCCTTTTGTTTTTAAAGGAATGGTGATTACTATGAAAATTACGTTTGTACTTACATTGTTATTGTTGAAGTAAGCTTACTTACTTATAAAGAATTTTAATATGTGCAGATCACATATCCATGACTGTGACTGCCCATCGAAGCTGTCATATGTCACATGTCACCTTGGCATTTCTGTTTAGTACCATTCTCTCTCCTGCTACTGACAAAGAATGTAGAGCAGCCATGTCAAACTAAAAGTACTTAGCGGGCCATTTTTAAAATGATCACAGTATCAATGCGCCGCACGGCAAGACTCGGCCAAACAAAAAAAAATGTATAGTAAAGATAGTTCAGCAATCGTTTAATAGTTTAATTACATAATAAAAGTAAATAATTGAACAAAACAGGTAGGTAAGCTAGGTTAACTTTAAGTGAGAGCGCCCACCAAAGTGGCGTGGCAGTGGCAAGTAGCAAGTAGCATGCGTCTAGCATAATGTAACCAATCCTAACGAATGATTAGAATGAATAACGTTACTGTCATTTTGGTATAAACTGAATCATTCGTTTTCATTGGTTACATTATGCTAGACGCGTGCTACTTGCCACTGCCACGCCACTTTGGTGGGCGCTCGCCCTTACGTTAAAATGTAAAATGTGTAATGTTACACAGCAGATATATTCTGAAAATCCTCAAAATGTAACATCTAAAGACATGGACATTAACTCAGCAATTACACTGGGAACTGTGTCAACTGGAAACGGGTTTTCCACCTTACAAGAATTATCTGCTGCCATCAACATGCCTTGTATAGCAGAAAACACATACAGTCATTACCACAACAATGTGTCAAAACTAATTAAATCTACTAATTTCAAAGTTATGTAGCAAGCTGGTCAAGAAGAAACAAGACTAGCAACAAGTTTAGAGGAAATTGAAGAAAATGATATTCCTTATATAACCGTAGTAGCTGACGAAGCTTGGTCTAAGCGATCATATAAAGTCAATTATAATACTAGTTTGGACGCCACAGGGAAATATAATTGAAGAAATTCCGAGGGATTAACAATTTTGGACAACAAAAATATTTCCAAAAGTAAAAGAGGTTTATGCGAATATTCTGTTTTCAGAACTAGTAGATCCAAGACAATCGCGCGGCTTACCTATTAGAGAAGGATAATTATTCCACAAATATACACATTCTAGGATCTTTAGCAATAATGTTTTTGTAGAACCATGAATTTGAACGTACTTGGATTTCATGTTTACGTCAGAAAATATAATTTTTAATCATTTTATTGTAGAAAAACTATACGTGCTAGTAGACCCTGAACATTGAACAACCATCGTGCACATATGTCGATTTAAACTAATTGCTGCACGGTATTTCAAATTAATGAATATTTTCAAAAATTTGCGGCAAACATGGACATGATAGAAGTCACAACTTTTATCGTATTCAAGTAAAAAGTAAGAATATTTAACTAAATTATAAATAAATGAAGAAAGAATAAAATTAGTGAAGCTATACTATGAAAATAATCAGTGTCCTAAGGCTGAGGCAAATCCAGAAAAAACGTATGTCACCAATACATTCATAACACAAAGCATGAAGTAGACCGTCGAGTGCGAAATGAATCAGTTGAAGTGGCGGTATTGGGTCATTGACAAATGGATAATCGACAGTCTATCAGACAACTACCTCGCGCATCTGGTATATGAGCATCTAGTGTTTATTGAATTATAAAATACTATAAATTTTATCCTTATAAAATACGATTACTTCATCAATTAAACGAAGATGATCCTGATCATCGACGTCGAATTTGTGAAGAATTTAGTGAAATCATAAAAACAACCAACATCGATTGTACGTGTTTTTCCGACGAGTGTACTTTTATGTTAAATGGTGAAAACAATAGACATAATTGTCGTTATTTGAGTAACAGTAATCCTCATTTATTCATTGAGATACATACACAAACACCTCAGAAACTAAATGTATAGGTTGGAATTTTAGGGACTCACGTTATTGGATTATTAGTTTTTTAAGGCAATCTCAACGGAACAACTTATTTAAATTTGTTAGAAGACGTTATTGATCCGCTGCTCACTGACACATTGGAACCTGATGATAATCTTGTAAACGATAAAATGACTTTCTAACAGGACAAGGCATCCCCACATTATGATATACGCGTAAGACAATTTTTAAATCAACAACGTTTTCCAGGGCTTTGGATTGGCAGAAGCTGTCCAATAGAGTAGTCGGCCAGATAACCGGATCTTTTGCCTTTCACCTAACATCAAAAATATATGCCACTCCGTCTGTAGATCTTACCGAGACAAAGGATTGTGACAGAATGCCGATTATTCAGACCGGAGGTATTTGCAAATGTACGAAGAGGTTTTGAAAATATACTGTATTATTGTATGGAAGTCACAGGAGATCATTTCGAACATTAAATTGGTTAATTTGATGAAATTTTATGTTTTTTGTTATTACTTATGTTCAACCAATAAATTAGCAAACATTATCTTCAGTTATTTCGTAAATTATTTAATTTTGACAAACTCTTGGTTTCTGAGTTTCTGGGACGGCCAAATTTTCGTTGAAACGCACTGTATATTATTATTAAATTTATGATAGGTACTTACTAATTCTTAAGCTAAGATGTTTTATACTAATTTTCGTAAAAAAGGTTTGTTTTATGCTTTTTTATATAACAAATAAATAATAAAATGTTTTCATAAAATCGTTAAGCTTTTTGTGCGTTTCTTTATGCTTTTAAATCTGATCCGAACTCCAATTATCATAATATTGTGCCTTCGTCTTTGATAATGTCACGTACTGCTGACGCACTGTTGCCAAATATTCGCAGAACTTTTGAAAGACGGTGCCGCCACCATTTCTCGAATTAATATCAGCACCTCAGAGGTAAAGTGTACTAAGTCACAAAGGTGAATTATTGAGAATATGACGATTGAAGTTGTTATCTATCTTCAAAGCACTATTGTTAGTAAGTAGTAAAATAAAATATTTTGTAATTCGGCCAAATGTTTCTGTAACAGTTATATTTTTTGACACTAAACATAAAAAAAACATTGAACCTAGAATTTTTTGAAAAAAATGACTTAATACATTTTACCTCGATTTTATTTATTCAAAAATATGACTTAATACTGAAGTAATAAAGGTGTCTTCAACTATTCCTCTGTCTTTTTTTGCTAAACAGATGCTCATCAATACCTAGCTTCAATATTCTCCAATATTTCGAGTCACATATTATTTAGTATTCCAACAATTAAAATTATCTGTAAGTGAAAGTAATAGAAGTAAACAAGCAGTGGTGGATTAATTTTTATTTCGTAAATTATACAAACATACAAACATTTTACAATAGACTTAATCGTAATCGTCATCAATAGTTTCATTTGATAAATTATTAGAATGTGGTAAATTAATATAAAAACTATGGAATACCTTGGGAACCCATTTTAATAAATTCTGCAAATGTTGGTATTTAGTAGAGGGTAATGGATTCAGTCCTTCACGGATAAGAGGCAAATTAATGTCACCTAATTTTGGATTTCTGCTAAGTCTATTGAGATCCAGCTCATAAAAGTCACTTTCAAAATCTGTTTGATAAAATAAATAACCAGGTGCATCTGCTTTCACTTGCAATTGAACGGCCTTAGATATTAAAAACTGTTCTCCATTTGTCGATTTTTTACGTGCTACATAAGACGACTGTTGAGATGTGTACATACTTTTAAAGTTCTTAAAATCGTTCGTTTCCATTGCTAACACTTCATAGGGATTTTTTTTGTTACACATTCTGGCGATCTGTTGCCAATCCCAAGGTGTTATGATATGAAACTGTGGCTGATTTTTTGATTCACTTTCTATTCTTGCATGATGCGAATCCACCTCTAGATGTGTATGTCCTCTCAATAAGAATTTATGACTTATACTTTTAAAATTGGGACAAATTTGGAGGATATAAAAGTAGCACATAACCATACCGAGGTTTCTATTTTGTGATGGGCAATTATCGGACCAAATTACTAAATCTTGAACAGTAGGTGATATGTTTGAGAACAATATCCATTTCAGCAAACAGGAGGCCATCTCGTTGACTCCTCTTCCAGCGATTGACTCATCCCACATACAGCAATATACATTTTTGTTACTTGTATCGTGGATGGTGTAATTAAATGTCCACAGTTTTAGACTATAGAAACTCTGTGCATTTTTTAACACAGGAGTAGGTAGGCACTTTTCAAGATCAACCATTATGACTTTTAGACTAGGAATTGTGGAAGACCTCTCTTTATCAATTTTTTTGAGATTGTATCGGTTAGATGCCTCTACCAGATGTCTATCATATTCATCCTGTAAGCTTTTCCTTTCTTCCAGCGTTGACGAATCACGCAGTTTAATTTGGAAACAGTCACAAGTGTCACACGTGTCATTAATTGGCGATTTAAAGGAATAGTTGAACTCTGTGTTAAATATTTCATTATAAAGCCATGGCTTGGCTATATTTTCCAATGAAATATTCTGTTCCTCACACTGTTGCTTGTAGAGTTCATACATCTTGGAAATATTTAAATGCGACCCTAGATTATTTTTATTTGTCTTTTCACGCCGGTAATGAGACTGTTCAAGAGGAAATTGTATAATTGTTCTAACGAAAGTTTGCGAAATATTTAATGTATTCAAGTAAAATATTTTACACACTACTATGTATGTTTGGTCTTTTGCGAGTGAATATCGTAATGTTTTGTTTCGCTGATTTCTTCTTGTTCCCGTTCTTTCGCGTCGTGTATGGATGGGCTCGACTTTAACAGTAGATGCGACAAATTGACGTTTCTGATTAATGTCAATTTGAGCAGACCAAAACTGTTTTAAAATATCGTGACAATTTTCTTCTGAAAACTGCTCAGTACATTTCCATTTACACGTTTCTTTACATGTTGGACCCAGTACCCGTGGTTTCATTAACTTATTCTTTTTTGATACATACTGTTCACCACCTGCTCGTTTTTCTTTTCTAACTGTCGACTTCCATGTTTTGTAATTTCTCTTACGTTTACGTGTCTTGATTTTAATATTTTCTTGGTCTTCGTTATTGAGAACATTGCCGTTTTCATTATTATCTTCTTCATTTGTACCGGAAATACTCGAATTATCAGACAACTGGTAATTTGGATCTTCATCTGAGTCGTCAAAGATTTCGTCTAATTCAGCTTCAGAGCAACTATCTCGTTCATCAATTGGGTTTGGTCCCGTTGATACTATGTCAGATGTTTGCTCATTTTGTGTATGCTCAGTTTTGCTATTAAGTGATATAGCACCATTATGATCTGCTTCAGTCACAAATTGATTAGAGTTATCATGTAATGGTTTTTCTGGCGGTATCATGTTTTCTGTTAAAATAGATGAGCAAGTATCTGACAATTTACTGGAAACACATACTCCCGTTGCAATATTTCTAACATGTCCCTGTTGTAGGTCACCTGAAACAAGTCTCGTATAAGTAGGAGTATTACGGTAACATTAAAAATGCAAAGCAACTAAAATATATTCAAAAAGTGGGCACCAAAAAATTTATTTAAGGGAACTGATTGTTCTTACTCTTTTTTGAATGGTTATCTTGTAATTATATTGTTTAAAAATGTTTGTGTAATTATCACTTTCAAAATTGCTAACTAAAATAACAGTATCATGTCACATACATCAACCAACAATTTGAGAAGTGTAGTGTACTAAGTCTCTCAAACTGTTTCATTTACCAAACTTTTAAGAAGTGTTGTTCTGAAGCTATTTTCTTGTGGCATTGTAAATTAATTACTATTAAACTGGGAATAAGCCACAATTAAAGATAAAAATACGTTTATTGACGTTTCAATTTCCACTTTACTTTAAGTAAATTTACTGTTTTTGTATTCTGTAAATTTTCTGTATTTTGAGAACGATTTCCGAAGTGGAAATTGAAACGTCAATAAACGTATTTTTATCTTTAATTGTGGCTTATTCCCAGTTTAATAGTAATTAATTTTAAGAAGTGCTTTGCATATTTGAATTTATCTTGTAATAATTATATTGTTTAAAAAATGTTTTTTGTGTAATCTGCAGATATCTATTTATAACTTTTCAACCTACAAAATAGAAATTTTCACTTTCAAAATTGCTAACTAGAATAAAAGTATCATGTCACATACATCGACCAATAATTTTAGAAGTGCATTGTACTAAGTCACCCAAATTATTTCATTTACCCAACTTTTAAGTGCTTTAAATATTTGAATTTATCTCGCAATAATTATATTGTTTAAAATGTTTTTTGTGTAATATGCAGATATCTATTTATAACTTTTCAACCTATAAAAATAGTAATTATCATTTTCAAAATTGCTTACTAAAATAAAAGTATCATGTCACATACATCGACCAATAAATTGAGAAGTGTTGTGTACTAAGTCATTCAAACTGTTTTATTTACCGAACTAGTAAGTGCTTTACATAAGTACATTGATTAAATTTTACTTGTTCACTTTAATATGATGACAACGATTAGTTAAGTATTAACGAAAAATAAAATACAAAATAATTACCTGATATATTATTTCCAAGTGAGGTTATGTTGGCACGTTCTTCCAACCATTCTTCTTTTGAGGTCGTCTGAATATCATTTATATTCTGCACTAAAGCACACAAACGTTGTCCACGGCTCATTTTGTCAATACTTTTTTTAAATATCGTATAACAAACACAGTCACTAAGTTCAAACTTATCTTCAGAATATTTATTAATCACCTAGTACTCGTAAACGCAATGACAATTTAATACCAAGTCAGACACGTGACTACAGGCATTCGAGGTAAATAGTATTAACTGACATAATACAGTTTACTTCTAATACACTCTGTGGGTTAGTACTGTTTAACGCCACCTATCTTTAGAATAGAACAGAATTGAACGGAGATCTGTTTACCACAGAAAATAGCATAAATATTAAGTCATATGGTACTGAAATCTCATTTTTGATAAAATAGTGACTTGGTACTGTTTACCTCTGAGGTGCTGATATTGATGACGCGCTGATGTAGCCTCTTAACCTTGCAACTCCTATTCTATGCAATTTACCTATATTCCCTGATTTATTTTCTACGAAAACATAGTACGGTCCCTGATCTCCAAGTGAATAATAATTCTTTTCAATATGTTCAATAGATATTTCGTTTACCTTGTTATTGCCGTTTTGATATTTATTATTTAGATTTAGATTTTCATAATGACTTTCTTTCCTTCCCCTATCTGGTGGGATATTCCGATCGTCATCAATTTCCATGTTGTGTTACACACACACACACACACACACACACACACGCACACACACACACACACACACACACACACACACACACACACGCACATAAACCTCATAGTTCAATACACCCAACCACAAATATTAAATAAAAACTGGTACTGATAAATCACACTGTCTAATTGCCCTCGATGTACACTCGATTAATGTTAATCGACAACTGTGTTCATCATTTATATCATTCACTTTGATCCCAATATTGTAAAGAACTGCACATGCCACAATTATTTCTGGAACTCTTTCCAATTTATTATTTAAGCCCCGACGCAAACAACAAAATATTTTTTTCCACAATCCAAACAATCTCAATGGTATCGTTCTAACATGAGATCTGTTATAACTTACTTCTTGTTCAATTCCAGGATTTAAAAGAGGCGTCATTAAATACGGTAAACAAGCATAGCCACTATCTCCAAAAAGAAATCCTGTTAAACTGCCATTATCGAAACGGTGTTTCACTGAACAATTATTAAAGATCATCGAATCATATTCTCTTCCAGGCCAACGAGCTACAACATCGAAAATTTTTAAATTGGGTCTACCCACTACTTGGACGTTTATTCAAATATATCTTTTCCTGTTTCTATATACCTCGACCATATTCTCTCCAGGACTTTTTATTGGTATGTGGGTACAGTCTATACACCCTGTTAAATTGGCAATATCGTAAAACCGCCTTTGGTTCTTTCTCGGGTTTTCGAGACCTTCAGGAAATTTTATATATGTGGGTAATAGCTGAGCAAGTAGCCGGGAAATTTTAAAAATGCATCTCCTCGAAACCGTGGGTTGTGAAAAGCCTCTAAGATCTCCAGTTACAATCTAAAAATTAAATTTATATTATATATATATATATATATATATATATATATATATATATATATATATATATATATATATATATATTCAACCGATTATACAGACCCGAAACGCATAGGTCTACCGACGTAACCAGTCCAAAATTGACGTTACCAGACCCGCAAAAGGGTCTAGCAACGTTTTCTTCGTTATTTACATATCATATGCATCCCCGTACATGCAACTAAATTTTTAGAGAATTTTATTTGGGACTGGTATGACGGTTACACACCACATTATACACAGTTTTAGTTCAAATGATAATTGTGAAGAGGGAGCGCAGTTCATTTCTGTATATCGTATATAATTTAAATTCCTTCTTACAACCGCTAAGACTTTCTCAGGCCCAAAAAATGGCAACGCTGTATGTTAGTAGTTACTGTTATTTAATATTTTTAAAGGTATCAAATATCAAATCATTACTCATCCGTACATACTACAGACTACCGACACGTTTTTAGATCCTACGTTGTTAAAACTATTATTATAGGCACATTCAAAACGATTAGATAAAGTAATTATATAACAAGTCAAAAGAAAAGGTATTTTCATATCAGTATTTTCATATAGGAAAACATATCAGTCTTTTGATTATTAATTATATAACATACTTACTTGCTGGCATATACTTTTTATTTTTAATTGATAAGACTTATTTATTTAGGAAGACAAAAAAAAACGCATCAACCTCTCAGGGTTATTAGCGTTACATTACAATAGGTTTATACAATTAATAGTTTTACATGTAGGTTTCAGTAATAATATAAATAATTAAATTTCGTTTAGTAAATTGATGTCCTTTAGGGAATTAAACAGTTTTTGGAGGTCACTGTTCCCATTGAAGGCACTTTTAAGTGAGGTCGGGATGCAATGTTTCTTTCGTTCACTTTTATATTTATCGTGTTTTACAGATAAGTCAGAGTTGCAAATTTCACAAATTGGCTTGTTTCTTCTCTTCAGCAAGCATTCGTGTGTGATTTTCGTATCTCCGATACACAAACGTGTCACTATCACTTGTTCTCTTCACTTCCTTGATTTTGATTTCCATGGTTGTCCACTTTAGTTTATTCCTAGTAATTTACTTGGGGTACTTTTCATTTGTCTTGCCAAGTTCTTGTAATCTTGTTTGAAATGAGTTTTTATCTGTGTGTATCGTAATATTAAATATTCTTGATTTTGGATTACTTGTAGCATTTTTAACTGGCCCGTCAACATTTTCGTTTCCTTTTTTTCCTTTTTTTTTCCTTTATGTGACGGGACCAACAAAAATTTCAACTCAGTGTTTTCGTCTAGGATTCTTTTAAGCTCTATTTTAATGAGAACTAGAAAGGTATAGTTTTAATGAGAACTAGAAAGGTATAGTTGCAACAAAGCTATTGTATGGCATTAAGCGAACTAAGAGGGTCACTAATTATTATCCTTTTTTGCTTATTTTCCTAATGTATGTGAATAATAGCTTGTAAGATGGCAAATAATTCAGCAAAGAAAATAGTGGTGATGTCTGGTAATTTAAAAGAGGCTGAGAATTGTTTTGAGTACACAGCAGTTCCGATTCCTTCGTCGTTTTTTAAAGCGTAGGTATAAATTTCATTCACATCACTATTTGAATTTATTATATGATGGAATTCTTGTTGTATGCTGTTGTTAAGGTTTCTGCTTTGTTGAATTGTGCTAGGATAAGATCGGATTTAGGTAGAGGTATTGTCCAAGGTGACGGGATGGGAGTGAAGGATAGATAATAGTTGTTTGGGAATTGAAAATTGTTGTTGACTAAATGTTTTTATACTGTGATAAAAGGGAGGATCTGTTCGAGAAATTGAATCAAATTTAGTTGAGAAGCGGTCAGCAAATACATTGTAAATTACAAGTTTGTTTTGGTTTGCCGAAACTTCAGCGGCATAACATAGACTTAGATATTGCCTTCTGTGGGAGATAGGGAGTTCTCCAGATTCACAACAAAGGCTTTAAATCGGGCTAGAATGGTAGGCCCCAAGAGAAATTCAAATAGCTATATTGTGAATAGTATCTAAAGTTTTAAGAAGTGTTTTTTTGGCCAAGTTGTATACAGTAGACCCGTAATCTAATTTTGAGTGAATTATAGCTCTGTATATGTGAAGTAAGCATGAGTAGTCGACTCCTCAGTTCTTAAAAGCAAGTGATCGTAGTAAATTTACCCTAGGTTGGCAGGATTTCTTCAGGTATTGTATAATTGATTTCTACGTTAGTTTACGACCAAAAATCATTAATGAGAATTTATTTAAGTGTTCAAAGAAATTTTCTCTTGTAGTTTAATCTCTGTTGTTCTCAGATGCATACATGGCTATTATATTCAGAGGTTTGTCTTCTAGTCTAATTTTTACTGCTACTATTCGTTCGAGGACTTATTTACGTTCATGTACATGGTGTAAAAATTTTCTATGTATTAACAGGGCGACTCCTTCTTTGGCTCTCGTTTCTCTCACTACACCACTATAAATCATGAGAAACCCATCCAGCATGATTTAATCCTTTGGTTTTTTCTTGGTTTTTTGTAGTGCACACATATCTATATTTTTTTCTATAAGCACTTTCGTAATTTCTTGTTCTCGAGTGTTTAAGAGATTTTACTTTCAAATTACCGATTCAAAGTATATATTTTTTTTCGAAGTTTTTCATAAATTCGTTGTCCTTTTTCTCGCGTTGGTCGTCGTCGTCGTTAAATCATTCCTTTTCCGAGGCATAATCCTGTTTCTATGAACTGTATGGGTTTAATATCTATCAGTATAGTGCTAACCTGGCTGTAAACCCCCTCCTCCTTTATCCGGGCTTGGGACCGGTAACAATTCTGTTACTTTAAATGGGTGTTGCTGTAAGTATTTAGTAGGCATATAAAATTATGATTCTTTTAGAAGTTCTCTATCACTTTTTAGAAGTTCTCTATATTGTATTGTGGTCATTAAAGTTGCCAACGAGAATGATTTTACATCAACAGCTTTAATATTTGTGATTGAAGGCAGACGAAGAACAATTAAATTATTTAAAATAAAAATTAAGGCAGCGTCGCCACAGGCTCTTGTAAATGTCCTTCCGGGCTGTTGTTCTTTTGGAGGCTACCATTTGGTAGATTTCAACAGTTTTGAGGTATGGATTATGGAAATATTTGAGGTTTTTTTCTAAAGACACAATACATTTGATAAAAATATCCGAAATTAGCCGCTATATTCTCTTAATAATAAAAAAAAGGGGAAAAGATAGGAAAATACTTAATAGAAGTAATTTTGTGACTGTTGGGAGACGACGGAACCTTTATCCATCACTTGGGTACTCTAATGTTTGTTATGTTACGATAGATTTAGTATGTCTCAATTTTTTTAGATTTTGGGTTATCTTTGATTTTGGTTTGTAATCAGGAAAATATGTTTTTTATTGATCGCTTTATAGGTAAGGGTAAGATAAATCTAAAACATGTTAAAAAGGAAGCCTTTAACGTAAAAGTCGATTTTATAGCTTCTTCCTCGGGGTTGTCTTTATTGAACTTATTCTCGTTATAAAAAGCAATGGCCTTTTTTGTTACAATAAGCTTTAGGTACTAACAAATCTCCCACAAAATTTTACTTACACAAAAAACCACAAAAAAATTTAAAAAAAAACACAAAATCCAAAAAAAAAAAAAATTAAAAAACACAAAATTTCACAAAAAAATTATAAAAACAAAAAAGGCCACGGGAGAGGCCACCCCGATCTTCGAGACTGCAACTTGGACGCTGACCAAGGTGCAAGCTCGAGGATCTTCGCTTTTACACTACTCTGTTAACATTACGTTAAGAGATCAGATGATAACGGGAAAAAGTCTCTTAACACACGTGTAAGACACCTCGTGTAATTATTAGGCTACTTTTATGGGCACCTTCATTACCCAGAGTACGCATAAATATAGTGAGTTCGCAGTAAGCTTGAAAAAGTCGCCAGCCCTTATGAGAAATCACCATCAGTGCTCATAAGGGAGGAAGGGGGTTTGACAGCAAAAGCGAAAGCGTTACAATAAAACTTTCACCCAATCTTAATAATCTTCTTTGATAACTATCGTTCCTTCCTCAGTTAGAGTTAATTTGGAAAACGATTCTGTGTTTAATTTTATAAGTTTTTTAATGTATTTAAATAGTTCTCTGGTGTCGTTGGTGATATAAGTTCAGGCTTATTTAAAATGCTTATTTAATTTGCTTTAATTTTTATATGATAGGTATCCATTTATGATCTATTTTACTGCTGTTTTTCCATTGGAGCAAAATCTTTCAAATATATTTATTTGAATCATTAAATATCTATTAGTATTTTATAATTTTGCGTATGGAATACAAATTACTTAAATAAAATGTAGTAAAATTATTATCCTAAATGTAAACTATCATGACATTGCAGGTGTGTAATAATAACTAGGAGTTTTTTTATAATTTATTTATTTTTAAATTGTCGACATTCACTTAAGACAAAACAAGATTTAAATATTTAATAAAATCAACATTTTATATAAAACAAAATGTGATGAAATTCTAAAATATTAGTTTTATACAAATTGCATCACAATGAACAATAAAAGTTAAAAAATTATTTTAAACGATAGGTGTTATAAACTAAAGTTTTAATTCTGATCCAGTCCTTTTCTTCAAATAAATTTAAATTTAAATTTATGAAAGCCATACATTCCTGTTTTTTTGGCGCCTTTTTGTTTATTACATGTGTAGCAAAAAAAGTTAACACAAGTTTTTTGTTTTTTTCTGTCCATTTTTCGCGAGATATTTTTTTATGCAAAGGCTCATTCTCAGTAATAAGGTCAGTATTCTCCCTTTGTCGTTTGTAACATTTTTGTAATGTTTTTTTTATTTCATAAATTTTACCCGTTTGATTAGATTTATCTACATTTATCACTTCTGCTTCGACCTCGTTTTCTTTATTTTCTTCCAAAAGTAAAATATCTTTTGTAATTTCTATTTCTGTTAAATTCTTTCCCTTAAGCTCGCTTCCTTTTCCAGCATTCAAAAGTAAAAGAACTTTTGCCACTTTAGCTGTTTGATATACGTCTTCTGTTAACCTAAAATATAACATTAGTTAATTAATTTTGCTTATTTTTTTTTGATTGGGTAGAACGTTCTAAACGTCAAATCAGAGCGCCTCGTAAAAGCTTTCATTTGCAGTTGGTTTAAACAAACTATGGAGTTAATAAATTCATTATAGTAAAACATTTTTAAAATTTGAAATAGATATGTTTCAGGAATAAATTATTATTCGGAAATTTAAATGCACAACAGCGACATTTTTTAAAAAATTTCAAACGTTAGATTCATAATTTAAATATTTTTATACTAATTTTACTATTTTTAAAATTGAAAAATATTTGATGCATGTTTTTAAATTTAAAAGGTTTATGGAACGGTAGATTTATTCATAAAATTGTTAATTTCAATTATTCGTAAAATATGGTTGTTCCCAACTTATTTTTTTACAGTTCAAATTGTGTAGTATTATAACTTACCTATAAAATTCTAAATGGGTTTTTTGGGTGTGGCCCATAAATCGAGCAATTTGATCCATTTCATCATTTTCAAAACTGGTTAACTGTAAAATGGTTGCTATTTGTTTTCGGAACCTGGTACTTGTTAACAGTTCTGGATTTTTTGCACCACATTTCTATGAAAATTTTCTTAAAAGAGGTGCAGCACTTATCCATCTATCGTTTGAGCCAGGATAAGCAAAAACATATTTATTCGTTTTTGGAATGATTTCTGTTGTCCTCCGTATTTTAATCAGAAGATCAATAAAAATTTGCATCTGTTTTGTTAACAATATTGGGACCGGTTTACTTCCCTTTCCAGACACAACCACTCTTTTAAAATAGGAGCACATTGTCTTTTCAAACTCTGAAAGAGCTTTTTGGCTTTCTTCTTGAATTGCAGATGAGACGTTTCTTTCGTAACTTTCAATACTTAAATACTGAACTTCTCCCACCCTTTTCCTATTAAACACCAGTACTATACATAAAGTACATTCCGCTAATAACTTGAAGTTTTGTATACTATTAGAATTTTCCACAAGGTTCTGGTATGCCTTATTTGCAATTGCCATTACGTAATTTTTAAATATAATTATGTCTTCTGTTACGGGTAGTAACTTTGGTTTTCCCACTTTGCTTGGTTCAATACCTTATTGGCTAAACTAGATATATCATTACACCAGTGAGTTGCAATCATTTCACGAAGTTCTAATATTTCTTTTTGCTTTTCTGTCCGTAATGCAGTATCTTCTATTAAAAACAAAGGCTCTTTAACTACTATAGCTTTTCTGGCAACATCACATAAAAATTTTAGACTTGTTCCTAAGTGAAGAGCCAGAGAAGATGATTTAAAAGTTTTGTTAAGTGGGTTATAACCAGATATAAGTTTAGCTGCGGCAACAATGTGATTGTACATTTCCGGTTTCAATGCCTCTATTAGCGTAGATATTGTGCCTGATTTTTGCAAGGCAAGTTTAAATCTTCCCATTTCGCGCATTTTAGAAGAAACCACTACATTAATTTGCTTTCTCTTATGTTTATTTAATAAGGATTCTCCATAAAAACATATTAACGGATCCTGCTTAGCTGTAAAACTAATATCATCCGGTCTCATTATATTTAAAACTTCCTGTTTTAGCCGACTTTTTTCCAAAAAGTTTCCTAATAAACCAGTACATATCAAGAAAGTTTGAACATCACTTAAATGTTGAATTTTTGAATTTGTCTCAACACATTCATTTTTAGATTTGCATTGTTTCTTATGTCTCCAGAGATAACTTTTTTTGTAATAACCTAAGCAATAAACACATGGAACGTAATTTTTACGATCAAAGTTATTTTCTTTATTTCTGTTCAATTTTTTTTCTGGATTCCTCACTGGCTTAAAGTTTTTGTCTGTTTCTTGATTTATTATAAAATTTCCCCTTTTTCTTAAAGACAAAATTGATAGCCTTCTATCCATACTTTGCGCTGGTAATTTGGAAATAGCTTTAACAGCTTCCTCTTCCAAATGTTTTCTCAAGAGGTGGCGCGCAAAATGACCTACTTCTTCATAACAAAATGGACAAAATGCTTTTCCGTTATTGCAATATTTTTTATTAAAATTATTTTGTAAAGGCAAACAGGCAGTTTCAGGTATACTTAATTCTTTCTAAAATAAAAGAATAAATAACAATATTAGATAATAATAGGTAGTAACAAATATATCCTTGTCATTGAAATTCAGCCATATAAGTCAACCATGAATTCGTTCAAATTAAATTCAAAAATAATTCCAAAATAGAGGAGACCGTGGATACTTTATCAGACAGGGTAGACAAGGTAAATGTTATGAAATTTTTTGAAAACCTAACCAAATTTTTAGCAAAATATCCTGACATAGGACCCGAATCAATATACTGATGAAACGGGTTTGACTAATGTCTATAAACCTAAAAAAAAGTATTTCTGCCAAAGGTGAGAAGAAGATAGAAACAGTTACTTGCGGAGAACTAGAAGAAACTGTCACATTATGCAGTGGCATTAACGCGATTGTTAACCATATTTCACCGTTCATGATTTTCCCCCTCAAAAACTGCTAAGCTAGAATGATCAACAATAGCTAACCAGGAACTGTTGGTTTTACCCATGAAAGTGGATGGATGACCGCAACAAACTTTGTAAAATATTTACATTTCCAAGAATATGCAACGTCATCATAGGAAAGTAAATGCCTTCTAATCATGGATAATCATGATAGTCATAATGAGTTTAGATTCAATCAATTTCGCCAAAAATAATGGAATTATATTATGGACCTTACCACCCCACACGTCAAACATATTGCAGCCTTTGAACTGTACTCGTACAGTATACAGATCGTTAAAAAGTTACTACAACTCAGCTTATGATAATTGGATCCCATATTATCCCGGTCGAACCCCGACCATCTATGAAATCGCGGAGTGTCCCGGTAGCGCTTTTCCATTAGCATTCTCAAGAAGGAATATTTTAAGTGGATTTCGAGTAACGGTAATCTGGTCTGTGAATACATACTAATATATTTATTGAAAAAGATTATATTCGTCATCCTATGTGACAGATAGACAGAATTCTGATAATGTGAGGCCTTGTTCAAGACGTGATAAACAACATGTGGTTACTCAGGAGGCTAAAAATTCAGCCAATAGAGAATGGATAATTTTATTTAACAACGGGACAAATAGAGTTAATCTTCATGGTGCAGGGTCTTCGCGTCAGGAATAGGATCAGAGCGATCTAGAAAATGTAAAACTTTCTTCAATCTTATACGAACTGAAAAACACCACGAAAAGTTTAAAGTTCCTAATTAAAATTAACGTTACTTAAGTATGTTAGCTATTTCATTAATAAATAATTTTATGAAGACAGACTAAAACTTTGCAAGTCACCTATGAGCTTGGGATAAAGTCTCCGGAAATATGGGAGATTTGATCCCATTTTTCTTTTCTGATTTTTTTCCAAAATCTTTTTGTTAAAAGATCAATTAAAAATACTGCTTGATAAAATAATAAACTAAATACTAATTTATATACAAAATATTTTATCCTTTAATTCCATGAACTACGTTAAAAGATATAAGCCTACAAAAAAGAGCGATCAAGTGTCCAGTCTCCCCTACTGAGACATTTTTATTATAAATTTATGTAGTTAGAAAGGTTTTGAAAAATATACGCTTAAAAACTATTAAGTATCTAGGTAATTTAAATTTACAGATGCCTTTCAGCATGTTTTAATTTATTTATAACACTTTTATATTTATTGTTGTTACCAGATTGTGTATGTAAAAAAAATTATATTAATAACTTGGATCCACTAATTATAAAACTCTTTACAATTAATGGTGTAAATTAATAGCAGTTAAAAACACTAAAAAAAATTCCCTCTATTTATAAATGATCTGTAATAAGTGTAAACAATTTGACATCATTATTTACGAATTTTGAAAAAATGCTTGTTTTTTGGTCTCTCAATTTGTCTTCCCAAAAGAAAGAGTAATACATTAAGCATTCTGGTATATTACGTTTTCTGTAAATATATAGCAAAATTTGTTTTTAAAATATGCAGATTTTCTACAGGAAAATATTGTATATGAAAATGTTTGTTTTTAAATTTAACAGACTTATGTTCAACTTTTGTCTCCTAGGTAGATTAAAATTGGGTTGGAATTTCCAAAGTAAATAACTTACCTTTGTTTCAACTATTGTCTTAAAAAAAATGTCTTCATTTTTCGGAGTACCTACTTTCGACAATTTTTCCTGAGGAGAATAACTGGATGCAAATGAATCAGGATAGTAACTACTTTGTGTAGCATCACTAAAAATGCTACTTGATGTGTCGGTTTTATTATTATTATCTATAAAAGCTGGACTCTTTATATTTGGAGAATAGTCTGTTTTAATTCTAAATTTTGCTTTTAATATCTGAATATTGTCACCTTGAAAAAGATCAATAGGTATTTCGCCTGATCTTTCTAAACGTTTTGTAATTGGTATATTTTGTAGAACTTTGATTTTAGGCATATTTAAATTATTATTTTGCAAACTAAAGTTTTGATATTCGCCTAATATTTGTTTTTCAGAGCAAAATTCTTCACTTTCACATAACTGTAAAGGGATTTGTACACTAAGGCTCTGTTCTTGACCTTCTTTAGAATTCGCATTATTGGTTTTTTGATCAGGAGCTCCCAATTGAACATTTTTTAGATAATGATACACTTTGGTTTTCTGATCTTCGATTGGTAATTTATTTAATATCTAGAAAAAAAAGTTTTATTTTTTAAATAAAAACGTTAGTACTTGCACACTAATATGAGTTCATATTTTCATAAATATAAAATTAACGGAACTAATATTTTCATTAAAAATCAGGAATATGCAAAATTTTTTGGAGTTTACTCTCTAAAAATTAATTGTCATATAAGGCCCCCTTTATGGAAATTTTTTGAAGAGTGAAATTTATAAACGTGTTATGCTTTTCTGCGTGACGTATCTTGGGAAGCGTTCACAGTTGTGAATACATTTCGATTTTAAAATTTTATTTTTCCTTCGTTTACATTTATTATATCTAATTAATTATTAATACTACTTATAATAAATATCCATAGCTATAAGTGTTTTACAGAAACGATGCAAATGAAAACCTAGCTGAAGTGAAGACGCGTTTCGACAGGGTTGAAAATTTGTTTTCGGAAATTAAATATTAATAGTTATAAGTTTTTATTTTCATTTGAATCCATATTATTATTTAATAGATTTTTCATTTGTCGAAGAAATATAAAAAAACATCATCATTAACATAGGTTTCTTAAAACACGTCAATGTCTAGGCTCAATAATGTAGAATACTAGATTGCAATTTTTTATTTTAGCTTAGTACAATGCATTAAATGTGAAATATTTACTAGCAAATAAAAAAAATTAAAAAGAAAGTGTTTTTAATAAATACCAGTTAATGAATATAAAATACAAAAATATCTTTAGTCATTTGTTAGGTGTTCTTAATTTCTTTGCACCTTGTTTTATAAAGTTCTTATTTTCCCCTCACATTAATAAATTTTATATTCGTATTGCATTTTAAATATACTAAAACAAAAACGTTTCAATTCAAAAAGAAAATTCTTTATTAAAATATTATGAAAATTCAAGATGATATTAATAGTAACCAAAATTAATTAAACATATATTATGTATTTTATTTAGATAATGCCAGCAAAACCCTAAAATATGAATAGGACTATATCTTTAACTATTATATAAAATGCCTTTATTTACATTATTTGCATATTAAACATATTTATAAATATCAATATAATAGTTTTTAGGGATAAATTTTAGATGTTTTTCCTAGTATGACACGCATAAATAGACAATTTTTCTTTTATTGGTTTTTGAATGGAGCCGGAAAAGTATATTTATAAAAACATAAACAGTTATCACTCCAAGTTTCACTGCTGTGTATTTAATACACAAATCATATGTTCAAGCGATTGAAATTTGAGCTTGTTGGTTAAAATAAACTAAAAATACCTATTGAAATTTAATATTTAAAAAATTTTAACGAACGACTTGACCTTAAACTTGATTTATATTTGAGAAATAAACTGCGAAATAGCGGGAATTTCTGTTTATAGTAACTAAACCTAAAATTGCTGTTCTTTGCGTTCCTTAAATAAATATTGTAGTTAATATTATTAACTATATTTTTATTAAAAAGTACGTTTACAGAAATAAGCCCCTATAAATGTGTTAATAAAACGATTGTATATACCGTAATTAATCTATATTAATTGCAATTGATGGCAACTTGTATGCCCGCCATTTGGGGTAAACAAATCCTTTCAGATGTTTTATATAAATTTTAATATTTTATGAACAACTGTCGGTAAGAAGTCAAAACGTCAATACAAACATATAATTTTAATTCGAATTATTGTGGCTTAAACCCATAAACATATTTTTTAATGTAAACGTGCTCCAAGTCAAAAAACTAAGCCTTTATTTATGTATGTTATATTTAAGCAGGTTCTAATAATTTGTTTTTCGTGGTGTCAAAAAATAATATCGCTTACCTCAGTCGTCAAAGAGCCTGTATTATTTTCATCTTCTTAATTATGAAATTCATATACATCTGTAAAACACTAATATTAGTAAATTATATCACTTATATTATAATATCACCTACCCTTTAAATTATTTTGAGCTAGTTGAACTAACATTTTACTACGTTGGCTCATCTTGGAAAACATATAGGGTAAAGCACATAGTTATTGGACAGTTAAGCTTTTTTGTTTTTAATGTATTCATAAAATTATAACTTACAATTATTTGCTGACAAACTTGGGTTTTCCTAAAAGATAAATTAATGCTCTTTAGACCTATGGTTTGGAAATTTAGTTAGACGTTTACCATTTATTATAAAAAAGAATAATACAAAAACCTGCAAAAAAATACAGTTATTGGACGATTTTGACAGATATTGGACATGTATGTGATAGTTATTGGACAAACACTAAAAAGGCGGTAAATACCAAAAAACCACTATTATTTAGGATTAGGTATTTATTATTTAAAAAGTTACTTTGACCTATTTTTATTTTAAGTACAAAATATTTACAAGATAGTCCATATTAAAAAATTATCATTACATATTTTTTTTACAGCATCTTGGTAAAAACTATAAAGTTCGTCAATTTCTGCTTCCGAATTATCATCGTGTACACTAGTATTAGATTCTATGGAGCAATCACTATCAGATGCTTTGAAGCATGTATGACAAAGGAAAATCTCATCTGGATCATCTATATCCACGATATACTGCCTATGTTTCGTTGGAATGCATTGTTCATGAAAAAAGAATTGACAAGTGTCACATTGGATTTGATTATTTTTGAATAGAATGGTACTTTTACATACAAAACAGCTTTTATTTTCTTTTAGTTTTTTTCTTACGGGAATTTTTCCTTTGACATCAGATTTTGTTTTAGCCATAACTTTTTCTTCTCGTTTTCTTTTTCTCTCCTCTTTTTTCTTTTCTTCTTTGTCTTTTAATTCGAGCTTCTTTTCAAACATTTCTTGGCATTTTTTTGAAGTAATTGCAAATGGAATTCTTTCAGTATTTCTTTTCCCTTTTCTCTTAGGACTTTCTGGAATTGTCAGATACTGCCCAAATAATGTTGAATCAATCCTATGAACCTTATTGCTTGTCTGAAAACTTGTTCCCGCACTATCTGTCAAAATATCTTCAGGTGTTTTCATTAAATTTGCCACGGTTTTATTTATTAATGTATTTTCAGTTTTATTAGTTGATACAACGTGAGTATTATCCGTGGAATTATCTTGTGTCGTTAAATTACTTTCAGTCTTATTTCCTGAAACTTGGTTGGGCATATCCAATATTGTCGTTTCTTTTTCCATTGGTGCATGCACCAAAACGTCTACTGATAATATAGTTACAGAGTTAGTGTGTGGTGGCTCTGGTTGCTCAGGTAAGGTAAACTGATTTGCATCTTGATGTTTCAAATCAATAGAGATTTCTTCCTGATCTGTGATTGTAATTTTTTTAGCATCCATAATTGTATCTTCACTATTGTTTTCAGGTTGAGGATCTTTTATGTCATCCGAATTTGTTTTAATATTTTCATTATTATCTGTTAATGTAATTGTCACAGCATCATTAATTTTAACTTCATTACTATTTTCAGATTGTTTATTGAAATATTGCCAAATTTTAAATAGGGAAATAAACTCGTCACTGCCAGCTTTCGGAATCTGCTCATTTAACAATCGAAATTGAATTATCTTTTCTTCGCCAACAATATTGGTAAACGTATCATAATCCATCACTGAATCGGGCAATAAATAAACTTCCTCAAAATGATTTTTTTCTTTCGTATTAGTTCCCAAACATTTTGAATAGTCAATTGCACTGGGGTTAAATGGAAACAGTCCGCAAGCTCTAAAGCCATTAATTAGTGTTTCATGTTTTATACTTGTCTTAAGGGCTTTCTCCAGTACAGGTGCAAAACTAACCTTGTTTAGGACCTCTCCTGGATGTTTTTCATCCCACTGCCTAACACATCGACGCCAAGCTTCTTTTAAAGGCCGAAAAACTGCCACATCACAGGGCTGTAAAATCCTTGTAGCATTTGGATATAGCGCAAATATCTCTATTTGTAGTTCACTGCATAGAACGCTCAGAGCATAGTTGAGATGAGATTTATGTCCATCTAAAAAAAGGATGACGGGAAATTTTATATTGTTCTTTACAAGGTGGGGATGTAAAACGTTGGCAATGTATTCAAAAAACGTTTCACTCGTCATCCATCCGTTAGCGCTACGTCCAATTCCCCATTCTGGGTTTAGTGATTTTGAAATTTTTTCTGGAAATCTCATATATGGATAAATTATCATAGGCACACAAGTATCACCACTCGCTGAAAACGAAAACATAACGGTTATATTTTCTTTTGGAGATCCCCTATCAATTGCATAAACATTCTTTGAGCCTCGTTGCGCAAATACTTTTCCAGTGGTCGGATTAATCTGAAACCCAGATTCGTCGCCATTAAAAACCCTAGACGGATCGGCTATTACATCTTCTAATCCTTTTTTTCTTATGTAATTATCAATTTCTACAAACCATTTTCTTATGTCATTTTCAGAGACGCACGCACTAGCTGACGTGACAGATTCGCTGGTTCTTTCTGAAAGTTCGTGATGCCTTCTTAAGAATGCCTAAAAACAAAATTTAATTTATTTAATGTAAAAGTCAATTTCTCTTAATTCTTACTTTGACCCACCCATCTCCAGGACAGTTATTTTTAAATGGATTCTTTCGAGGATTATCATTTAAAAATTTTTGCACACTGTCCTTCAGGTCGTTTGCTTTTCTGGGAAATCCCTTTCGTGCCATCTCTGTGATCCATCTTAAACAATAGAGTAAAATTTACATTAATAAAAATTGTCTAAATATTGTTCGATTACACATCTTACCTAACCAAAGTTTTCTCTTCATCTTCAGTAAGAATCGGCGAAGGACCACAAGTAGTTTTGTGCTCTGGATGTTTAATTCTAAATTCAATGGTCGATTTAGGTATTCTGTATTTTCGTGCAGCAGATCTGTAGGATTCCTTTTTACTCAGAACATCCTGCACAGCCTCTTCTATTTTATTTCTATCATATTCGCTTAACTTAGGCATCTTTTTTACCTATGCCAGTTAGAATCACAGTTATAAGACACTAATAATTCAGTTATTGGACACCTGTCCAATAACTATTTATGACAACCTAAAAATAAAACAAAATTTATGGTATACTAAATACACTGCGACTAGATTAATGCAACACTATTTATTAAATAATATACAGTTATTGGACACATGTCCAATAATAAAATTAGCTGCAAATTTTTGATACAGTTACGGGACACCTGATTTTTAGGTTAAGAACAAGATTTAAGTCAAATTACGTATAAACAACTTATTGTTCGCATATTTATGATCAGATACGACTCGCCAAAAATTCCATATAATTTTCGAAAAAAGATACCTTACATGTTCTTCAAAATTATGATTGTTAACAAAGTATTAAGCAATACTTACCAACTGCCCACGTGCACTTTTAACAATGAAATAAAATGCACATATCAAAGCGGAATGACAAGTACCTTACTAAAATGGAGTAGTTTGAGGCGCTCTCGACATCTGTTGGTGAGTAGTTGTATTTCAATAATTACGAATCTTGTTTTTTTCATTTATAACTAAAATGTCCAATAACTATGTGATGTCCCATAACTATGGTGTTTACCCTAACGAACTTTAACTTCCGCTAATAACTAACAAGTAAACCACAAAACGCACATTACCAATCATTTTAGCACCAAAAAATTTGGCAACATTGCGGGGACTGGGTCCGTCCAGTGAATGATACTTTTTCATATATAAGGGTCTGGGAAAACTGTTAAGTTTGTTGGGTCTGGTAAAGATTGTTATCTTAAATTTTTTTTTTTAATTTTTTTACCCCTCTCAAGTTCCCTTGCAATTCACCTTACAACATATACTTCTTTTAACATTATATTTCAACTGGGTCTTAGCTGGTCTGTTAAGTATCTTATCTTGGGACTGGTAGAGATAGTTGAATCATATATATATATATATATATATATATATATATATATATATATATATATATATATATATATATATATATATATATTGTCATACTTTTTCTTTTCCAACCAAAGAAAAATAAATAAAAAAATCCATCGAAATAAAATTTCAAGATATCAATATAAACAAATTGTATATAGTAATTTAAGATAAGATTTAGAGTAGATAAGAATAGAAATTTGTTTGGCAAACGACCTTTTTCCGTTTCAAACAAAATTATTAAAAAACCTTTGTTTAGAATTAGAAGACATTTTACCTGTAAGTTAATCTTTTCATTGTTTGTATAGTCGAGTATTAAATGACCATATTTTAATCTTTTGAAATATGTATAAATGATGTATTGAAAAAAAACCAATTTTAAAGAAAGCTATTTAGTTTTCTCTGAAACCGAAATTAGGCTTTTCCAAAATCATGGTAAACACAATTTAAGCTTTTTGATTGGACGGTCGTTTTTAAATGGGAATTTGGTGAGTCGATCATGAGAGAGGAGAAGTTAGTCATATTTTGGTCATCGAAAGGAAACAGTCGTTTGTCTCAAGATAGGGTGTGGTTCGTGAGTTTGGATACCGGCGTAACGAAAAGAAGTGAATAGTTTGAAGAAGGAGATAACAAGTGGATTAAAAGAGGTCCTTGTATCTACCGTGGGCATTTTATAAAGTATATGTGAAAGTATTCTTACGGCAGCAAGTTGACAAAAGGAGGTCCTGGTGTCATAAATAAGTAGCAAAGTTTGGAGAAGTGAATCAGGTGTTTTTTGTGTAGTCTGAAGGAGGTTTGCAGAGACGTAAAGAAGGAGCCGAGGTGCCAAAGAGGGGAGATCACATATTTGAGGAGACTGGACTTTTCTGGGTATGTTCCAAAATACAACTCAAGAAGAAAATAAACTAAGTGTTTGTACAATTGAATTTTATATCTGTGAAGGATCGTTTCGACATCATGTTCATTATCAATAAAATTTAAGAACTGAGGTTTTGTTAGGCTAATCAAAAGTTTAAAGTTTTGTGGTTTCTTTTTTCAAGTAAAGAAAATTTTAAGTAAAATTGGTTTTTCACGTAATATAAATGTATGTAGCTTTATGATCTTATTATCATAATAATTTGATTTATTTTCTTGTATGCTGATTGATAAGATAACGACAGAATTTAATAATTGTTTTATTCGTTCATATAAAATAAAGAAACGTAAATCTTTGTAATATAATATATTTGTATTCTTATCCTTTTCTTCTCTATCCCGATAAAAGACAACTAGAAAATCTTTTGAATCCATCGAACACAGGTATTATAAGGATTATTTTACTTTTGATAACAAATAAGTTATAATTCTTTTTTATTGGCTCAATAAACTAAGTTGGAACTCAAAATAAACAATCATAACAAATGGCGCCCAACGTGGGGCGTATAAAGTATTTCTAGTTAAAATTTAAACGGATAGAGAAAGAAAGCAGATTGATTGAAACTTTATTTGCCGATGGTTAAAGTTTATAATATTTGCTTTTATGACATTACATTTTAAATTTCTCTAGGTACAAATTTTTACATGATATAATTTATGATATTTGATTGATTTTTACAACTGACAAAAGTTTTAAAATTTTATTGCATTTATTTGAATTTATTGCGTTTGGGATAAGAGGAAAAGTTTTCTTCTTTGCAACATTACTCGAATTTCATATTTGGCGGGGATAAATAATCTAACGAACATGTAGACCACAAGGAGTCAAAGTAAAACGCAAGAAAGGAAAGAGGATAAGATAGAAGAGGAAACAATTATTGATGAAGGATCGGATAATGAAGGAAATGCTGCAATAATGGAGGAAAGAAAAGAAACAGGGATGCTGGAAAAATTATTAGCAATGATGCAAATACAGACACAAACAATAGAGAAAAACCAAATTAAAACATAAAAAAAATGGGAGAAAACCGGGAGAATGCATGTGGTTCCATTTCTGGGCCGATTATTGTATCTAGTAATCGTTGAAAAGTAGCGGATGCGGCGTGTAATCCGAATGGAAGTACTTTGAACTGGAATAGTCCTTTTCCTGGTGCTATGAAAGCGGTCAAGGGTTTGCTTGCTTCGGAAAGTGGTACTTGCCAATATCCATTTTTTAGATCTAACGTGGTAAAATATTTTGCAGATTTTAACTTTTCTAGGATATGATTGATGTACGGTAATGGGTAGGCATCTTTTTCTGAGATGTCGTTGATTTTCCTAAAATCGATGCAAAATCTGTATCCGTTGTTATCCTTCTTTTTTACTAGGACGATGGGGGAACTGTACGGGCTATTAGATTTTTCTATCACGTTCTCTTCTAGCATCTTATCTATCTCATCGTTTATGATCTTCTGCATTGCCGGGTTTCGGGGCCTGTATCTTTGTTTGATCGGTGCATTATGTTTAAGTTTTATTGTATGTTCGGTTAGATGTGTTGTTCCTTTAATGTGTTTAAATTTTTTCAATTCTGTTAGTAACAATTCCTGTAATTGTTTTTTTTTTCGGTATTGTTTAGTAGTACTGATGTCAAGCTGCTCTCGTTTCGGACTGTTCGTGAATTCCGGTATGTATGACGGAATGTCTTCGGTCTGGTCGTCGGCCGCGGTATCGGTCGGTAGTTCGGTATATCTTCGGTCTGGTTGTCGACCGCGGTATCGGTCGGTAGTCGGTATATTTTCGGTCTGGTCTTCGACCGCGGTATCGGTCGGTAGTCGGTAGGTCGTTTTGTTATATATCTTGCTTCTCTGTTGGAGCGGATATCTTGCGGTTGGTGTTTCGTTGACCCTGGAATTGGTCGGTATTCGGTTATTGTCTGCATTGTACGATCTGGATCTGTGTTCTGTCCTGGTTTGGTATTGTTCTCTCCTTCTTACGCGATTTCTATTTAAGATGTTTGATAAATCAAGGTCCCATCTTGTTATTTCATGCATTCCCAGTACTACTTCTGAAGCTAGGTTTGGTAAAAAATGTAGCTTGGCTTTTCTACAAACGTTGTCTATGGAACATTTTGCTGTAAAACAGATTTCTATGTTGCTGGTTTTTCCATCTGCCAGCGTGATCTTTAAAGCTTTTCTGTCGCTTTTTGTTCCACATTGTTCCAATATTTTTTTACCTTTTTGTCCTATAAACGAATTTTGGGCTCCTGTGTCTATTAGTGCTCTTAACTTTTTACCGTTGCTGAACGTTATCGTTGTGTGGGGTCGTTGATCTGTATAGTGTGCGTAGCTGGAGGTTGTTAGGGAGGACTCTAAATGCTGACTGGGTTGCCTCCTTCTTGTCCAGTCCTGTTGGAGTTTTCCGGTTGCTTCTACATTGGCAGTTATTGGAAGTTGTTCCTCGGGTTCCGCAATGGCTGCAGAAGAGTACAGCGATAGCTCTGCAGTTTCTTCTATTGTGGCCTCTGCAGCCGCATCTCCAACAACAAGTCTGTCTGTCGAAATTATGTATTTTGTTATTACGACTATTTGCCTGTGTCCAGTCACACCTTGTATTGTTTCTGTTATATATTTCTTTTTGGACCATATCATAATCTTCCGCTAGTTTGATGATGTCCTGTGTTGACGATACGTCTTGCCTCTTTATATTTAACTTGTATTTCGGGTTCATATTGGTGTATATCCTGTTTAGTTCTTCTTGGTGATTGAATTCACCATGTCTTCTGATCATTGTTTGAATATCAATGATGTTGTCTTTTACACCTTCGTTGTTTCGTTTGAGTCGGTTCCGGATTTGAGCTTCCAGAGATTGCGTGAGAACGGAGGAAACGAAGAAATTGCGGAAATCTTGTTCGAAGTCTTTTAATTCGTTCCAATATTTATTATTGTTTCTGTACCATAGTAATGCTTTCCCGTTTAATGTTTCTGGTAGAGCTTGTAAAACGTCGGTGTCTTGTAGGCCGTAAGCTGTCTGGAGTTCTTTCAACCGTTCTATGAATTCTATTGGGTCTCTTGAACCGTCAAAGTGTAACCCCCATTTGCGTACTATTTCCATCTTTCTTTGTCTGTCTTCCATCTGGTTTTCTTCTATTTCCTCTGGGTTTTGGCCTTTTTGAGTTGGTGCCTTGATGATCGCAACTAATCTCGCTCTTAGCTCGCAGAAATTCCCTTCCGTCGGCTGTTCTCTGTTTGTTAATTCGGCTATAAGTTCGTCTTTCTTTAATAGGTACACCCAACTAACCTTCGACGTTTCCGGAGCGTCTGTCATTTTTGAACTGTTAATCACCCTGTATTTGATTACAATTTGAAATGTAGTACTGTCTCATGAAAATAAAATTCGGAATTCGGTCGGTATTATTGTTTAAAACGAATTTTTCTGCTCGGGCGCCATTTGTGACGTCCTCTCGTAGGAGTCACTATCCAGGTAGCTTTTGGACAGTCAGAGACAGAGTTCAAAATAAAAATAAAACTTTATTGTCTTCCTTAAATTAAATTGACAAAAATCTTATGTACATATTTACAATTTGGTTTAGTCTTCTCAGTACCTGGCCTATTTATTCAAATTAAGTTTGACCTTGTCGTATGAAATTAGTCTTATCGGCAAGCGAGTGTGTTTTTGAAATTTTACGTGAACGTTGTATCGATTTAATAACAGCGGACGATAGGTACAAAGAAAGGAAAGGAACTCAACACGTCCCTTAAGCGATTCGGGTTAATAGGACACTCCTCGACAGTCTCAACACGACTGCTTCGGAGTACGGGTAATGAAGAGCTCAACACGCTCTTCGGGTGACGGCGGTATGGAACGGAAAAACTTGTGAACTCAACACGTCCACAAGCCGGGGTAGGGAAGAAGAGACCTTCAGTCAACACCTGTCGATTCTGCTCTATGAGGAAATGTTGCGGTTTATATAGCGGAGCTTGGTAATTAGTTTTGCCCTTTCTACTGTCGATACACTCCTACTACATGGGTTGGTTCGCGCGCACGCTGGTTTAACGGTGATGGCTTGGACTCATCGTTACAAAATCGATTTCCATTATTAATACACTGCTGTCAAAAAATGCAAAAACTACAAATACAGTTTTTGATAAATTTAAAATGGCCATTCCCACTTGTATTTGCCCATAATATTGGTAATTTTTTTTATCGTACACTTTCCATCTATTTGTATAATGTATCTTGAATTTTTTATTGCTTCCAAAATCATCTTGGTTTTTCCTAAAAAAAGTTAATAGCATAAAACCCATTTTTCACTTTGGCAGGTTTAATTAGCATTTAGTTAGCGAGAGTCAGGCCAAAATGAGAATAAGCTTACCTACAAATATTTTTTTCTAAAAAGTACAGAGGTTGGTCACCAAAAAAAAAATTATTTCATCAGATGAATAACCTATTTGATGGGGAAATTATCATGCCGCATTATATCACATATATCTTTAAAATTTTCGTATACATTTCTCTTGCTGTACTCTCAAATTTTAAACCATGCTTAACATATTTGTTATTTATCTGAGGTGGGTAAAAATATTTTAATGCTTTGGTTTTCCAATCTTTATTTGAATATATAAATATTTCATAACATCTACTACCATTGATTCAGAGTTTTCTATATTTTTCCAGTTATTTTGAGTTATGTTGATGACAAGATCTAGAGCATCCTCAAGAAAACTAGATATTTTCTTCATGCAACAATTTTTAACAGAAACTACCTCAGCTGCAGACAAATATAACATTATTCCTGACTGACAGGCATTATCTAATACTGCTCTAAATCGACAATTATCGGGTAATATATTTTTACATGGATGAATACCACTTGATTCTGATTGATTCTACTACCCTTTCTAAAAAGTAATTATTTTAATATTTTCATTTATACTCGCTATGTTTGCTACATTGCTATGTTTGCTACATTGCTATGTTTGCTACATTGCTATGTTTTGCAATAGCTGAAAGTGAAAAATTGTCACAGAAGAAGTTTCTGATTGGCAGTTTATCTACTGCCAATCTAGTAGGCCTATCTTTAAAACATGAGATTTCACTTAAAGGCATTGGTTTATATTTGTCTTCTGCAGTTTGCTTGTGTGAAATCCATGAACACTGCATTGTGTTCATGTGTTTGTGAAATCTGTTCCATTAATTCGACATCTTATCTAAAACAATATTAATGTAAAATCAAAAATTATTCCTTGCATGATTGAAGTTATTTTACATTTTGACATGTTTACATTTTCCACTATTTCCTGCTTTACATGAATATGACATTTCGCTAATGCTCACACCATTAGGTAAAGATAGGGTTCCTTTAATTTCGTGTGGATTGGACTTGACTGAGCTAGACTGAAGGCATAAACCATATATTTTGTTGGTATGCTCAGAACTTTCCTCCAATTGTCCAGTTAAAATAAGGTTGTGTGGTCGATAATTTTTTCGGCATGTTTAGCTATGCGTCGAATAACAACTTTGGTTTGTCCAGGATCATCGGTGAAACATGTTTCATCGTAAGTTACGATATTTTATCAGGAATGTCTTTTAAAGTAACAGCCAACTTATTAAAATCTCTTAAAACGTCAATAGAAACTGAAGCACGTTTTCGCTTTATATTTTTTGATAAACAAATGGATAACTTACTATGACGAGTAATAAACGTGTAGTAACCACTATTACCCGGTCTGTTGTCGGTGACAGATCTTAATATTCGTCCATGTCTGTTTAGATAATTTCAAACGAGATCGTCAATATTGTTTTTATCTAAGGGAAATCCCCACTCCGCAACAAATAAAACAGCCTCTTTTAAAACCACTTCCTCCTCCTTTATCAATAAAGTCTGGCCTCCATAAGTTTTCATATATTTTTTTTAATTTTCGTCATAATGTACATTTTGATTTACCGTTATTACTTGAAGCTTCCGTCAATGTCCATCTACTATTACCAATATTTGTTATAAGGCTTCTTCTAATTCATCTTTACTAAACTCTGATTGTAATTTGCTGATACGGACACCTGTTAATTATTGTAATTATATAGCATATCAAAAATCGTAGTTTTCTTAACCTTTTTTTAGTATTTTTTAGGCGCCAAACAAAACAATTGTGTACAACCAAGTAAATGTATCAGTTTATCATTGTAGAATACTTTAGAAATTATTTTGAAGTTTGAGCATTTGAATCGCTTATTTATGAAGGGCCTCTTGTCACAAAATGTAAATTTTGGAAAACAAGAAAAAACTGTTTAGTTTTATAAAAAACGATTTTATACTTTTCTGATTTTTCGAAACATTTTAAGAACCTTAAAACTTAAAAATAAATCATGTTAGTTACACTTTTTAAAATCAATATTATATTTTTTTTATTATTGAAAATAGCTGACAAAAGGCCTTTCATAAACAAAAGTGTTGTTTTACGGAAAAAGTTCTGATTGGTGGATGAATTTATACCGTGTTTATATTTATAATTAATGTTACTTTATTAAAACAGTTCTAACAATACAATTAGCTACAATTAATTGCCATTTTATACATTTTGGCTCATTTTTTCGTTGCAACTCTAGGCCATTGGGCAAGCTGCAAAAGTTTCTTCAGGTCATTAATTTTTTCTTAATGAATTAGTACCTTTAATTCATGAGTTTTTCTTGCTAATGAAGAAGGGGAGGATGGCTCAGCAATAGATAGTGGATTAGATAATAATTTAAAGGTTTTGCTAATAAATCCACCTATGAAATCAGATACAACAACCACTCCTTTTTTAAATCTTTCGCAAGTAAATTCATGGTAGGAAGAAATAGTAAACATTTCCTTTTTTTGGTTTTCTCAATTTTACTTTCTTCTAAAACAGTATTTTTTTGTAAAATTTGAGCCACTAACTTTGAAAGTCCAAAACATTTGCATTTTCCACTAAATCCACAGTAAATTTTCTCTGTTTTGTAGATGAAAGTACTATTTCTGTTTTATCTTTCATAGTGTAGGATTTATCATGTTTCCTTAGGTTTCGTTTTACAAGGCCGAAGACCCTTTCACATGGTAAATACGAGTGACCCCTTATTGGAAGTCTATAGACAACTTTTTTGAATCTTCCACTATCTCTAAGTTACATTAAAAACCTAATCATCTGATGATTTTTATTTTGTCCTGTACAGTTGTCATTGATAAGTACAATTCATCTACATTAGCTGGAACATTCTCGTCAATATACTTCTTCAAGAAAGAGTAAACTTCATTACTTCCCTTTCCAGCAACTCCCTGGTGGTATAAATAAAATGTTGCAGTGTCATTATTACTGTAGTGTCTGCCAAACGGATAGACGGACAGTTGTCTAAGGTAGTATATTTTCTGCACTGGAATTGTGAGAAGCGATATGTTTGCGATACAATCAAACATCGATTCTTTCCTCTGTCGAAGGGATGAATAAAACTTTTTGCTATACTTCACCTTTAAGTCGTTATATTTCTCTTGGAACAAACTGAACATTTTTTTATGTCCAGCTTAGCATTTAGAGATTCTAAGTGACTTGTTTTCAGTGGAAATGACTGAATGTGTTCTTTTACAAGATCCGTATTATCATGATCTGACTGAATATCTGTCAACAATCAGCCGACAGCGCAATGTTGCCAACAGTGCTTTTATTTATGAAAAGCCCCTTGTCACTGACACGGGGCTTTTCATAAATAAACAATAATTTTAAACTAATATATCTGATAAAGGAATAACAAGACATGAGGCTTTTCATAAGCAAACGATGTGTGAACATATGGGTTATCATTTTCTAAGTTAAACGAAAATTTGAAAAAAAGTGACATGAGGCCTTTCATAAATAACCGATTCATTTACCTAATCGATCGTAACAGCAATTCCAAACTGTCAAGTTATCCTAACAATTTTAAGTCATCTAGCTCTACGTTACTTCACCATTTTTTTTTAATAAACGTCTTTTAAAAGGTTTAACGTGTTTGTTACAAATTCTTTATTAAATTTTATAGAGCAAAAAATGATTTGTCATATGAACAATAGATAAATAAATCACAATCTGATACTACCAAAATGTGCAACGAGAACGTTACTATAACATTCCGTAAACATTTTTTAAATAAATTTTTAAATCTCAATCCTCTTAATGATTTTCTGAATCTTAAAAATTTAAGTTGGTATGAAACAGCGACACCAAGCGTCCAAGTTTGAAATCATAGTTTAGCTGGCTCAAATTGAATACCCGAAGCGCACTTCTGTTTGAACTTTGGTAGCAGAAACTTGAGTCCAAGGTAGGGGCCATACGTGGCATGGCTTTTGGAATTTAAGAGTTTTTTTATGAAGAAGTAATAGGAAGTTTTAGTTTGGGGTTTTTTTGTTTGGAGTGTCCTGTTTGGTTTATAGCCACTTCTTCTTCTTTATGTACCATGTCCTTTCAGAACGTTGGTTACCATCATAGCTATTTTAATTTTATTCACTGCCACCCTAAATAACATGCTTGTATCTACACCATACCAATCTCGCAAGTTCTTCAACCATGAGGTTCTTCTTTGTCCTGGACTGCATTTGCCTGCTATTTTTCCTTGCATGATATTTTGTAGCAATCTATATTTGGGACCTCTCATTACATGTCCGAAATATTCCAGCTTTCTCTGCTTGATGCTTTTTATGATCTCAGTGGTCTTGCTGAGACGTTCAAGTATTGTGGAGTTACGAATCTTCTCCACCCAGGAAACTTTTAAAATTCTTCTATAGCACCACATTTCGAAAGCCTCAAGGCGATTTAGATCGATTTTATTCACAGTCCAGGACTCGACAGCATAAAGTAAGACCGAGAACACGTAGCAGCGAAGTAGGCGGATCCTTAATGCCAATTTTAGGTCTCTGTTACATAATACCTTGAACATCCTTCTAAAAGCAGCTCTAGCCTGCTCTATTCTGGATCTAATTTCGCCGTGATTTTCTGCATTACAATTTAATTGCTGTCCAAGGTAGACGTTTATAGCCACTGTGAGCTGTAAGTATCCAAGTTATCAATAAAACGAAAATAAAAAAAGTCATCAGCCATTTTGAGATCCTGTATTGTCACGTTTCAATTCGATATACTTATCTGAACTTTTTTCCATCCGTCATTAAGAAATATTCAATATCTAAATAGATAGTGTTAATTGATTTAAAATCATATGTATTTTAATTTTATTTCCCGGCCGTAAAACATAATTATCTATCGGTAAAATTGCTATTAAGAGTATCGTTAAAATATTCTGTCTTATATCGCTCTTTATATTATAAAATATGTTCGTATCATATGCTTTTCATTAAAATTGTCGATATAATTAATCCATTTAAATTGTCAAACCATACGACGGTCAAATTATCTATAAATCCATTAAGTTTTTTTTGCTCTCACAATTCATAAGTAACATTTAAAAACCTTTCAAGGTTCGTAAACCTTGTTTTTTTCCTACTCTGTAAAGTATAAGAAAGAACTCTAAAAGAAATGTTTTTTAGCCTACCTTTGGGACTCAAACAGAAGTCGGGGGGGAAAGAATTTGCTTTTGGTTTTTTTGAATTATTTGAATAAGAAGTACCTATTAAGTTGACACCTAGTCCGGTTATACCTGGTTCCAGGCCTGTTTTTTTTCCTTGCCGTAGCTACTCCCCAGAGGTCCAGATCTGACCTTCCGATTACGAAAATTTTAGGAAGCCAGCGGGAATTATCTCCCTTAAAATATAGTATATCTGGATTAAGTTTTTTTCTTAGATTTATTTTTTTTACCTATAATATTTTTTGTATAATTTTTTTGTATATTTAACTTCTAGTATTTCATATAATAATAAGAGTCGTCATTTTTTGAAATAATTTTCTGAATAATATTTAAATACAAATTGTCAACTACAGGTAGAGGTTTTTAAGTCCTCCCTTCTAACTCACTTGTATGGTTTCTTGTGTACACATTTAATCAGAGAGTTATTTTTTTTTTAGATTATATATCAATATTATCAATATATATTTAAACGTTTGGATACTTATCTTGTCAAGATAGTGTCCTTATTAGTTGTTACTGTTATATTCAATAAAGCCAGAATACAGAATTGCATCTCTGAGGCAAATAAATTACCTTTTTAGGTCAATTATTACCATTTTTTTTCGATATTTTATTATTTGTAAATTTAGATCATCCAGGATCAGTTGTATAATCAGGGCATTTATTTTTTTTTGTATATAACTAGATCAGCTGTACATAATTGGTGGTGGGTATATTAAATTTAGATTGTATATATTTGGCTAGGGATTAAAGTTTTGGTGAAAACTAAATATTTCAATTCATACCTATATCCTTTCTTTATTTCAGCAAACAGCTTCACAAGATACCTTGGAAAGTTTATGTAAATACTTTCCTGGCGCCCACTCACATTTTGGAGCAACTTCTACAATCACTTTGATTTATCTTAGTTATATACCTATAGTTTTTTTTATTACCTAGTCATTCATTTTCTAATTCTACGGTCTCTGTAGGGCATGTAAATTGGCCGAATTCTCCTTTGAGTGCCAAGTATTCACTCTCCGGCACCTTCTGCTAGCCAGCTTAAATTATACGTTATCCTTGCCATTATCCTACCCGTTTTTATTAAGCATATTTTTATTCGCTAATAAGCATATTTTATTACATTGGCGTCCAACAGCATAAAAATCTTATTTGTTACAAATGCCCATCTCTAATTGTACCTGCGGATAATATTGATGTTTTATATTTAATTGCAATTGCCCATTGACAATTTTTACATAAGTTAATTGCCTTAAAATGTTTACAACAGTTTTTGCGCTCCCCAATATAGGGCACTTGATTTCAATTAACCGTATGAGTTTGTTATCTTTGTCTAACTAAGCATCAGGGCTAAACCCGACCCATGGTAATTGAGGGTTAAGAATAAAGCCTCCATTTTGTTGCACAGTTCTGGACATCATTGTACAACTTTAAGGCATGCACTTTTTGCTTCGTTTGATACCTTGAATTTGTGTTATCCCTAAATGTGGAATAAAATATTGATTTTATTTTTTGCTTACAGTTAGGGTTACTATTAAATGCATACGTATTTATTTGGTAGCAAATTGATCCAGTTATTCTGCACCATCTTTCTTCTAACCATTTGCTACTACTTTAGCTTAAAGTGACAAAGTACAATTCTTCGGCCTCTTCAATATTTAATACAACCTTATTTAAATAAAAGGTACTGGTGCATTCATCTTCGTTACCTATGATTATTGATTGACTCTACATCAAATTGTTTTTTAACAAGTTGTATCTAAAAAATTCGTCCTTTTTTTACATTTTTAATTTGATATACTGGGGAATTAAATTTTCAATCTAATATTAAAAAAGTATGTAAATTAGACATCGAGTTTAAAATAGACATTTTTAAAACTTACATTCACTCAAAATCTTGCGGTTTGTTTCTACTGGTATCAAGATTGGAGATATTTGGACAATACTTTTTGGGATAAAGTCGACCAGCCTACATCCATGATAAATTTCTTTTATAAGAGGTTTATTAACACCAAAAGCTTGCTTCATTTAAGTTGAGCTGCAGAACTTTAATTTTTTTTGAAGCTGCAGAAATTTACGTATCGATAAAGAACGAAGGCATGGGTAATCGCCATGTTCAGTGGATGGTAAAAAATTATGGTGGCCATGTCTATTGTTTTGATACGAAGTCCATTTTGACTCATATATAAATCCTCGAGATCTACACCTCCTGTGAGTGGACAAAATGATTTGTGGACATCTAATCTCGATGTATTTGTTTGCTTTCTTATCATAACGAGCCCCCTTATCCGGTTGATTGGGTTTTCAAAAAAGGTTTAACATTTCGAGGGTCATAGTGGAGTACCTCGTATCTTTTTTAATACGACAGGAAACAACAAAAGCGGCGCTTTTGCGAAGACTACGAAACTCTTCATCAAAAGTCAATTTATACTGTATTTCACCGTTACAATATTTCACTTCACTTTACATGTACTATACATTGTACATAGTAAAATTATGACATCATATGTCCATTTTTAAACTTGTAGCACAGTAGTTATAAGTAGATGGGGGTAAGGATCAGGACTTGCGGTCCTGATCCTTACTCCCATCTACATATACAGGATTAAGACTTCCCGTCCTGATCCTTACCCCCATCTACATATACAGGATTAGGACTTCCGGTCCTGATCCTTACCCTCTCCCACTTATACAGGATTAAGAATTCCAGTCCCGATCCTTACCTCACCCCGTGCTCTGAAAGGATTACTGATAAAAAAGTCCTTCCCCCCTAACGGATCACTGAGAAAAACCTAGGATAGAATAAAAATAAGAAAGGATTATCGGTAAGAACATTTAATAAGAATTTTCAAAACTTAATAGCACAACATGTGGCAGTCTCACTCAAAATGGAAAGTAGTTTTTCTAGATAAGGAGAGATTTAAAAAAACTACCAACTCGATACGAATCAAACCAATAAAAGTACTAAATGAACTTCCGATCATAAGAAAAAACACTGAAGAAAGAATGTCTTCAACGACAGTACAAAATACGAAATTAGAAAATATTATTTTTCTTTTAGTGAAAAATATGACTAGTGCCGTGTGGTTTAAATATTCTCCAGAAGAACGTGAAATGTTAAAAGAATTTGTGCCTTGCAAGAGATATTATTTTAAACATGAATGGAGTGATACATGCAGTTGTTTTATGACTTCAAAGTGTGTATTTTGCAATGTTTTATACTATAAGCCTGAGTAGTACTGTATCATAGGTAAAATAAATTGTTTTCTCAGTTGGGTAGCCAAATTCTTTTTACATATAAAAAATAAGATAAACTTTTAAAATAATTGAATTTGCCTTCAAATTTAAAATTAGATCCCAAACCGACAAAAAAAATTACAATATAAGTTGGGGAGCGTGATTGCATTATCAGTATTGATATTTTTCAAAAATAATCTAGACAATCATCTTTAAAATTTTCAATATTCAATATGCAATATTCTAAGCAGCTACTCTTGTTCTGAATACAAAAAAATTACATAAAAAAAGTTGAGAACTTCTGGAATATATACAGATTAAATATATTTGAGTGGTATACCTTAAGTATAAATACAAAAGTTTTACTTGACTTCTTATTAAAGTCATATTTCTTATTATAGTCATAGTAGCCAGTGTAGTCAGTGTAGGTATAATGAAAACTGTTACAAGTACCAAAGTTACCTCCAAACCACAAGGTGGAAGTAAAGGTATTAAAACATTAAGCCATTATAAGAAATGTGTCGATGTTGATCATGTAGTAAAGTTGGCCAATACTATCAACTAAGAAGAGGATAATCAAAGTTCAACTTCGTTGGTGTTTCTAGACAATCCTGCAACAGTTAAGCCAATTGGATATAGATCATTTGCAAGAGATGTACCAGGATCATCCACTCCGGCGAACCATATGGAAGAAGATGAAATTTCCAGTGATGAGGAATTAGAACGCAATCTACTGCAAGTAGAAGTTAAAGGTGAGTTTCATCAAAACCCAGAAGGCATCACAGGAAACTCAATGGTCGAGGAAACAGTTGACAATCTTCCTGGTCATGATGAGTTTGTCTTTGATGAAGATGCTAAGATGTGTCTCATGATAATAACTCCATGGATGAAACTTTTAACTACGATGAAGAGGTTCGTTTAGAAAATGAGGAACAATGACAAATGAAGAAGATAGTGGGAAAATTTATTAATGTAAACAAAAATTGTCTTATGACAAAACAGAAAAAAAAGCTACGTATAGAAAGGAAGCTGAAACAATGTGCAGAAAAAGAGACAGAACTCCTAGCAAGTATAAATAGAATAAGCAAGAAGAAAACACAGCTTCAAACTACATTAGATTCTATAAATAAAAAAAATGTATCAATCAATAAAATTACAAAATATATTTATAATTGTAATATTTAAATCAAATAAAAAAATCTTTATTATTTTTGTTTTTATTATTATTTCACTAAACAGACATAATAACGTTAGAAATGGATATAAAAGAGGTAGGTTTCCTATTACAAACAAAATGGGAGTATATGTTGAGGTAACTTGGGTAATCTACAACGGATATCATATTATATTTGCGTTGATATAACACATGACATTAACTTAAATATGACTTAAAGCTTGTAAGACAATAATTAGAAAAGTCGATCTCCCTATAGAAAAAAATGAATGATATTTCCATGAATGATGATTTATATACCATTTTGTTGTAAGCCACTATTTACTTATACGAAATATGTCAAGAAAAACAATACTGTTACCTTACATGGAGGCGTCGTATTCAAAAATCTCATTTTTTTTAACTTTTATTCACACACAACCGATATATAGAAAAATAAAAATTTTTAACAACGTATCATTTCAAATGTATAATTTCAACTGAGGTTGTACTGTAATCCGGAAATTAAACCTTGATAACAGATAATAGGTATATTTGCTAAACTAACTTATAGACCAGTCAAAAATGATCTGAGATTGTTTAAAAATATACAAACAAATATATAAATGTATATATAGTTTTATTTAGGAATGTTTATTGGTACAAATAATACAATATCTTATTAGTCAACTGAAACAAATTTTTCCGACATACACTGGTATTAAAAGCAACAGGAATTAAAGTATCCACTGTTCCACTGAAATGTTCCATTAGATGGAAGGCTTCAATTGTAGATTTTAAAAGTGCACTGCCAAAGCAAACAACACAAAATCTCTTTTCACACACTTTATAACAATACTGTGTTAAGCAAAGATTTTTACTAAAATCCGATCTCCATAAGAATATATTAACTGGTTCATTGTGAGATACTTTACAGTCCAAGCTGTCAGAAATATATGTTTTTATTGATCATGCATCAATTCATCAAATTTTATTGATTATGGATCAAACATTGCAAGAATGTCTAGTTTTCTCCGCCATCCTTTTGACTACCTGCTTATTAAGTTCTCTGAGGCAATGAATATTTCACCTCCACCGTTTTTGACTACCTGTTTCTTAAGTTCTCTCAGACAAAGGATATTTAATGCTTGAGAAATTTTTTCAGGAATCACAAAAAGGGATTGGTTATGATAACCAGGAATATTATTTAAGGCTTAACCACTTTAAATAACAAGCAGATATCAATCATCTTGAAAGATGGTGGGGGTCTCATATTAATAGAAATCTCGGTAAATGGAAAAGTCGTTAGATAAACAAGATCTGTTATATAAAAAAATCGTGAAGCATTTAATAAGCCCAAGACATATAATAAACCCCGTTATGGAATTTCCCCTATTTATCAAAGAAAAACAAATTTATTTTAAGGATTTATGCTTCAGTAATAGCATTAGGAGACTTGTTGAGATTTTGTCTCACAAATGTAAGTGCCGAAGATTATAAAGCAAATGATAATAATGAAAAATAAGAATAAGAAGAGATGAAAAATAAGAATCAGCCAATTCTTAATGAAATACGAAGAGAAAAATAATAATTTTTTTTAAGGAACGTATAAAAACTTGTATAGTACAAGATAAACATAATACAATCAATACATAATATAGTACAAGATAAGCAGACGAAGAAAAATTATGATTACCGACTTCCACATGTTACAGGAAGGTTATGGAAGAATAAATAGGATATATATTAAATACAGAAATATAAGGAAATACTATTTCTGGAACGAATTACGAAGAAATGTTGAGAAATATGTGAAATGTGAAGCGATGCAACGACTGCCAAAGGCAGAAGCACTAAATCATAAACAAGGAACCCATGAACATGTACATGGATGAAAATGGAAACAGATATATTGACGTACAATGCGAGTTAAGCAACTACGTAGAAGAATACGTAATAGAGAATAAAATAAGCCGAAACAGTAGCCAAATCATTGGTAGAAAAATTTATCTTGAGGTATGGAGTACCCAGAAAAATAATAGCAGACCAAGACACATAGTTTATAGCTAGAATAATTAAGAAAGAAATACTTTGCTACAATTAGAGTCAATGAATATACTCGTAATATATACATGTACTTTTGAATGCAAATAATATAAAAATATTGTGTAAATATAGTTTTAAGTTTGTATAATATATACTTTAAATGTGTATAACAATAAGAAAAATGTCAGACTGTATAGAAGTTAAACAAAATAAATAGGGATAAATAAATAAATGAATAAAACGACAAAACTTTATTGTGAGATGTCAAAGTGACTAATAGTGTATACTAAAGGTGAAAACAGAACTATTACTTGGTACCAAGAATCATTACAACAATTAATGCAAGAATTAATATAAGATTTTATTATTATAAATTTTATTTATTATGTAAAATATGTAAAGGTTATTGTAAATATTATGTGCACATAATAGGGAGTGTATATATGTAATCAACCACATAATAGGGACATAATAGGGGGTAATATATAAGGTAATATAATCTAAATGATTTAACGTAAGGTAAGAAAAAAAAACGTACGTAAAATATTAAACTAATATACGAGTAAGGCATAATGAAGGATACCAGATAGCATATTACAAGGGAACAATTAGGGTAACCTTATAATATGCTGAGGTTAGGTTAGGTTACTAAATTTTTACTAAATATAAGGAAATATATACCAACATTTGTATAAATATGTATACGGTAGCATAGGTAAACAGTACTTATTTGAGGTTGAAAAATTTCTCTTTTTTTAAAGAGAAAGAGAGAGGACTGAGACAGTTGCAAAAGAGAAATTTTATCCGTAAGGGGGATGGTGTGGTATTATTCCCGAAATATTATAATTCATTCAAAATTATTCGTTCATTCAAAATATTATAATTTCAAAAGTAGCGTGTAACATAGTTTCGCATTTGTTTATATAAAATATGTTTTTAATAAATCGAACCAAGGTTTGTTGATAAAAAAAACTTGACCCAGTAATGAACAATTGCTGATATAGCAAGGACTACAGTAGAGTATGGGCCACTCTAACCAGACAGACAGTGTGACGTCACTGGCGCCAATGTCGGTAAGCATTGGATCTGCATTACCGACCAACGCGTAACTTAGCATGGTTCCGAACCTTTAGTCGAGACCGAAACCGTATGCAATGACTTTATTGCGCCAATTTGTAATCTTTTATTTTTAATTCAATTTTAACTTTAATATTTTATTTTCTATTAACTATTTATTCTCACAATATTATTTATAATTAATATTTTTTTTTAATTAAAGAAAAAGTCTTCCCGAGGTAGGATTTGAACCCGGATCAAATATTTACTCTTCCTTCGTACTACTCGCTACACCACGGGCGATTAATGTTATGCGTTCAAAAGAGTATATTAATATAAATGCGGTAACCGCTAGGAATTTAAAATAAGATACTCCTCGTTTTGATTGCTGACAAAATAAGTGACTAGATAAATTATATTGAGATAGAAAAAATGTCAGCAGCTTAGATTCGCGAAATAAATCAGTGCAGTAACAACTTTATATTTTTTAATAAAAAATATCTATTATAATTATAAAAAGTTTATTATAATTATATATTATAAGTATATTATAAAAAGTTATTAATTAGTACTAATAAAAGAAAACTCTCATTGACTTAGCAATATTAAATTGATACAGGATTTTAAAAAGGTACAGGTACAGGATTTTTGAAATGGACAACTTAAAGAAATATTAGTCTCTAGCTGTTGGATATTTAACGAGATGACCCCACTAGTTGACTTTAAACGAACATTATTATAGATGCTACCCCTACGATTCCACTTAACGTCTGCTGCTTGGCAAAGGCGTACATTGACCTTTAATGAATACTGATTCACACAGTGCTCTCATGCACATATATCTTGTACACTGCTCAATATAGAGATAAAATTTTCGTCATACACTCCCAAACCAGCAGTTCGAATGTTAACAATAATTTTTGGGAATTTATTCACAACAGGGTATTCAGAAACTTCATCTGCCTAATACATTTTTGCTATTCTAAACCATTGTCCTTTTAAATGCAATACAGATGAATGTCGTTTCATTCTGTCAATAAAACATCTTACTTTCACCCTCTTATACTTTAGCTTTATTGCTGGAAAAACTTTTAAATATTCGGAATTTAATAACATTTATTCAATCTAGCTATTGGAGTGATACCAAAAATAATTTTTTAGGCACAGGTTTTTCAGATCTTTCATTTGCCTTTACTATTCTAAACCAATGTCATTTTAAACACAGCACACATGTGCGCGCGCAACGACCAACTCATCAATCTATTGATCTGAACGATTTTTTACTCTATTAATCATGTGACCAATAAAAATCGTCCGTGCAAGACGGAATAAGAACAGACATGATCAAAATAGGTGGATAACTCTAGAATCAATAAAATTCCTTAACACATGCCTAACAAATTCCATAGTCATGGCACAACACACGAGAAGAGAAATCGAATAAACATGAACCGACCAATTAGTCTTTTACCCCACCCCATGTAAATTTTTAACAAAGGTTATAACAAATTAAACTTACTTATACCAAAGACGAATTCCACAAAAGGATAAAATACAAATAATGATCATCACACATACTCGGAAAAATGCAAAAATTCCACTTAAGTCGGCATTTAAAGCTTGCGATTTCATAGAACAATGGGCAATGGGTAGTTTTTGCACTAGATAACGGCAAAAGTTTTTAGAAAACATTTAGCGCAAAGCAACATTTAAAAGTTAAAATAAATGAAAAATTATTATTACAAATTAATGAGGAGTCAGACAAGGAGACACAATATGTTCCAAGTTATTTATTATTGATTTAAAGGATATTTAAAAAAAACTGTAATAAGAACAAAAAGAGACTTATCGCTAGTTAAATCACTTGCGATTTGCAGATGACATTATACTAATTATTAGTACCTGTGTACAGGAGACACAAGAAACGTTAAAAGGCTTAAGCATCTGGGATAGTAGGATTAACATATAGAAAAAATTAACGTAATGTTAGCTGAAGAAGTAGACTCTTGAGGATAGGAAGATTCATAAATATCTACAGAATATAAAATAAAAATAGAAACTTAAATTGCAAAATAACCAACGGGATAATAGTAGGTAAACTCAGTATTATTATAAAAGATCCAGTTAATTTAAAACGAAAGGTTTTTGGCACATGTATCCTTACTGTTATGACCTGAGACCATAACATTTAATTGTCAGACTTGAAGAGCTATTGAGAGATATGATAAACTGTAAACTTAAGAGATCATTATGAGAAACGAAGATATAAGAACAAAAACAGATTAAAGCTATTGCAAAAATCTAAATGACAAGTGTGGCAAGTGGGGAAATAGCACATAAACAATAGGAAGACCACTGTGATGGATCAAGGATATTAAAGAAAGGAGAGAAAGGAAGAAACCACATAACGAAGAAGCTGCTAAAGACCAATAAACGGTCCCAAATGCCTCGACCCTTCCAACAACAACAAAAAAATGAATTACAACTAAAGATATTAATATGATACAGTTCATCGGTCATAAATTCAAAAAACTAGAAAATGGAGGAAAATTATAAGTAAAAATAACATCTCGATTGTTAAGTCAAAAATTCTTTAAGATCACACAAGTTCTGGTCAAATAAGTCAATTCGCTACCAAAAAATTGATTTATAAATAAAAACATTAGTGATAATTGACTGCAGTTTTACACAATAATGGATCAACCTGCTTTTTTTAGAGATTTAAGGAGTATAGCTTTAAAGGGTTCAAATAAAAAAACGTAAAAATGTGTTTTATTTAAAAAGTAATTAACATACAATTTTATTATAATATTATGTGATAGATTTTGAGCATAGTCTGTATACGGTCTATCAAGCCATACATTATTCAAGTTTTTTTTGATTAATAGATATCCATTCAATAGTGACAAGTAACCTAAAATCATTACAATAGCAATTAAATATAATTTTGCACTTTTTATTTTACAAATTATACGGCGGTTACATGTTTAGAAAAAAAAGATATAGTTCCTTAGAGAAGAATCATCAATTTACAGAGGTTCTCAATTACTGGAGGTATATATCATTATTTGCGTTGGTACGCAAAAACAGCCAAAATCAACACCACATAAAATAACACAAAAAAAAATATTTTACGTTACAAGTTCAGTAGGTGACTCTAAAATTAACAAACTGGGGTATTGTTAAAATACTATTTTATTTGATCCATTATTAGATTACCTAGCAAGTTAGGTATTTAACGTAGGTGGTACCAAAACTAATAAAAAAAGAGTACATTATTCCAAAATGGTTAAACACCACTGATCTATGTGATTTTACATAATTATATAATATGAAAAATATTATAGGCAACTTACATTCTACCAGCTTTTGTGTGCTCGCTATTAGACACAGCAATCATCTTTATATTTGTTTAGGGCTTGGCTATACTAAAAAAAATCAATCTCTGTTGGCTATATGTGGTGTCTGTAAAGATAAGGTTTAAATGTTAAGTGTTTCTCTCTAGTAATAAACTGTACTCTGATTGCTTAATTCAATTGTAGCGTTCAGTAGTGGTTCCTGGCTATTATAGGTATACTTCTATAACAAAAAAAATGTACGCAAAAGTGTAAGGGCATGGACTTTTAATCAAATTGGTTCAAGCAAAATTTCAGTTACTTGTAATTGTGTTATTTTCTGATTTTATGTAAGCTTTATCCCATAAAATTGTAAAATTTAAAAAAAAATGAAGTACATTTCTAACTAAATTTTGCTTTTAACAGTAGTCGCCACGAGAAGGCATGATTAGATGACCACCGGGAGGGGTAATATTAGAACTGGACAGACAGTTAGTTTAAGGTGAATAAATGCTTGTCTGTTATCTGATACATATTTTAGTAAGTAAAAATCAGTATTGAAATATTATAAAAAGTAAGAGTTTATTAAACATATTTTTACGACCTGTTTAACATATTTTATTAGTTTTTGGATTAAAAAATAAAATTATTTTGAGTGGTTCATAACAGATATCTTTTCGTGGCTTGTCCTGACCATCTTTTTTTAAATCATACAAAATATGGGTTAGTAAGCATCTTTTTATGGTCTGTTGAACATATTTTATTAGATTATTTTAGTATACATTTCGTGATTCAAATGTAAATAATTGGAGTGGTCCATACAGACATCTTGTTATGGCTTATTTTGACCATCTTTTTTAAATTATACAAAATATAGGGGTCAGTAAGCATATTTTTATGATCTGTTGAACATATTTTATTATATTTTCATTTTTTTTTTATTATACATTTTAAGTTCCAAAAATAAATAATTTGAGTGGTCCACAACAGACTTTTTTTGACATCTTTTTAAATTTTGATGTCTGATTTAAAAATTTGATTTAATCTATTTTAAAATAATATTAGAAAACATACAAGCGCTTATACCGTAAGAATAAGGAACGTAAAGTAATTTAATCTGAAAAATAAAAAATAATAATAGGTTAATACCATAATTTACTACAATTCATACTCTATATAAAAATATTGTAAATTTAAAAAAAATATATTAAATTTTAAGTTTTTTGTAACCGTAAGGTACCGATGTGAAATCTTCGGAAAATTTTCTTTTGGTAGAGTTAGGTTTATATATTTTTTCAAATGTTTTTGTAATATGTTTTTCCTCCCCAACATATATTTTCTTTGGGTGTCCGATAGGGAACTTTCCATATTTACAAATAAATGGATAAAGTGAGCAAACGTCAAGATATTTTATCTTTTCATCCTGACTACAAGTAAAATATTCAACAGTATTACCGGTTCTGCCACCGTAGAGAGCATCCCTGGGATTTAGAGGTAAAGTCATCATAAGACAATGGTTTTCGGTGTATGATGTTATCTCTGGCGTTATCATTTTTCTAAAAGTGCATTCCCACATTTCCACTACTTCATACCCTTGAGACTGCAAATATTGATTTTTAGTTTTTGTTTTGTCATAACGATTGTCCATGCAATCCTAAGGGTCGTCGTAAAGAGGGGTCGTTCTCTTTTCGGGGTTACAGCTAGGACATCCATGATAGTAACACCCCTGAAATTCAAAAATTGTCTTATCGTGAAGACCATCTACCTTGAGGTTTCCTATCAAAGCTTCTGATCCCCTTGCAGCATGTTGTATTTTAATTTCACGCTGCTTCTCTTCCCACAATAACCATTGCAAAGCGATTTTAGAATGATTGTCTTTAAAACGATAACCACCTTTGGGAATAAGACCTATAGTGTCAGGCTGTAGAAAATTACGTCTATATACCTTATTGCAGGTCGAGGCTACAGTTGTAGCTTCTAAAAAAGGGCAAACATTTGACGTGTCAAGCAACTGTTTTCTAAAACTTAAGCAAGCCTGTGCTAATATTTCAACATCGGATATACAGTACTCTTCAATTTCTTTTCTAAAATCAAAGACATATCCTTAATTAACTCTTTCAGCATGCCATTTTATCAACCTCTCTCGTGCATCCTCCTTCAAATTATCTGGATCTTAGTAGTGTAGAGGAGGAACATCCCCGACATAATTTTGGTTTTCTACCTTATTGAACAGATGGGGAAAGTAGCTTTATTTCAATTGGGTTAAACCGAATGTTTTAGGTAAAGCTGATAAAGCCATAGGAAAATAATTAAGACTGTCGAGAAACCTAACATTCCCAACACTCATAGACACCAACTTTGTTCCACGTATAATCAGATCAGGAGTAATATCTGTCTTTGTTAGAATATAATTTAACACAAACTGGTGATCGAAGCCAGAGCCGTTATGGGCCATAACAACGACACTTTTAAAAAGTTTACGCTGATTCAATACAAACTCCATCAACCGTTCAATTGGGTTGTTTTTTAAAACTTGCAGACGAACACCACATTTTATACACATGCTGCTGTCGGATTAGAAACATTTGTCACAGCGCTGTTTAAAAACACACAGATTAGGTTCTTGAAGAAGTGAACCATCAGGCATTAACGTTTCCTGAGTTGTTTCCAGATCGTAAAAAATGAAAAGAAAATCGTTTGATGGAGGAGTACCGAAATCTGCCTGCATATAACAAAGATGATCACTTGGACAATTTTTTCCGCAAGTTCTGCAGAATATCTCTCCACAGACATGGTTTTTAGTGTATATCTTGAAACAGTCCCTACATCTTTTAATCTTTTCACAGACAGATCCTAGGTGAGCATTGAAACACGCTTCTCCATAAAAGCTTCGCCCACATCTGCAACAGGGAATTTTCAAAGTATCTTTAGAACAAGCGGGTGAACGACGACAGGCGAAGCATGTAGCACCACACCTGTGCTCGTTTTTATTGTTATAAGGTTTAAGACACGCCTCGCAATAATAGCGGCATTTAAAAGCAGCACTCAGAGAACTTAAAACGTTGTAATGCCCTTCATGGAACAGAAGATTCAATTTCGGCCCATTACCAAATCCTTCAAAAACAACATCACGGCCCTTACTTCCATAGTCGTATACAACAATCTTGTAATTATTAAGATAAGATTGAAATTGTTGTAATTCTGGAATACCAGCGCCGTCAATAGGAATAACAACACCCGCATCCTTTGTCAATTTTATTGCTTCTATCTCTTGCGTTCTACCTACATCTTGACGAATTTTTGAAAGTTTAGGATTTTTGTCTGCGTACGCTTTAGCTACAATCAAAGCTCGAGGAAGGCAAAGGTTATCCTTATTTTTACATTATACTTTGTCTTTTTCTACACTCCTCATCAAACGTATTAAACTTGCGTGGTCTTCCCTGACCTTTAGGCATCTTAACGATTGTAATCCCTAGACAAAATGTCTCGGTGTTAAGACCTGTAGAATTGGACTGATAAATTGATGATATTTTGTTTAAAACATCATCCACAGTTATATCGGCAGCCGGTCTAAATCGCATCCATCCCTGTCCTCTTGAAAAATATTTGCTACAGAACGTGAAACCAACCTGATCTTGCGGTTTAATGTTCTCTGTTCCCTTCATCACAATTTGTTCTATTGCTATTTTGGTTCATTTAACTGGGTCTGATCCCTCAGGCACATTTTTTATTTTAAATTCCAGAGTTCTCCCCTGAACTCCGAATTTATGAATTTTTTTAACTTGATCTCTAACAATTAAAAAATTTTCCATTTTTTAAATCTTATAAAATTATTATAAATTAGAGTTTTTATATATTAAAAAACTCACCAAAGCACGCCCGATCACTAGAAATACCTGAAACGGAATGAAGAAATAGTTGAAATGATGTTATATTGTTGCCGAGAGGGGGCATTTGGGCCTGTAGGACCCATCGCCGGCTCTTCGGGCTTTTTCCTGTCTCCGGAATTGGAACGGGTGTTTACCATCTTCGTTTGTCGCTGGTGAAATGGGTCGATACTGTTACCGTTTCAGAATAACCGTTACAGCGACAGTACCTGTTACAAGTAACGGTTTCAAGGAACAGTTACAAAATAACAGATCAAAAATGGAAAACAGAACAGGTAAAATAATCTAAGTATTCCTTGACTTACGGAAGGAATAACTCAGCAAACAATAAAATACAATGGTATGATAAATGTAATATAAAGAATATGTTTCTAAGTGTTTCTTGACTTACGGAAGAAACAGCTTAGAATGAAAAATAAAATATACAAGTTCAAAGAATAGAAAATGCAGAAGTATGAGTAAAATACACAAGATAAAAGAATGCAAAAATGTTCTTAAGTGTTTCTTGACTTACGGAAGAAACAACTTAAGAGAGGAATATAAACAAATAAAATAAGTAAATATAAAACAATGTCTGAAAAATATGTCTAAGTGTTTCTTGACTTACGGAAGAAACAGCTTAGAACAGAAAGCAACAAGAGAATCAAATATGCAAAATAGAATAATATAAATATTTACAAGTGTTTCTTGACTTACGGAAGAAACGACTTGTAATATAGGATAAGAAACAAAATGCAAAAATAAGAATACAAATGTTTACAAGTGTTTCTTGACTTACGGAAGAAACAACTTGTAATGGGAAATAAGAAAATAAAATGCAGAAAAGATATAGAAATATAGCTAAGTGTTTCTTGACTTACGGAAGAAACGGCTTAGCGTGAAAATAAAAATAACAGAGACAAGTATATGAAATATCAGAAATAAGAATGCAAATATGGAAATACTTCTAAGTGTTCTTTTGACTTACCGAATAAGAACAACTCAGACACACACAAATGAAAATATCAGAAAATATTTCTAAGAGTTCTTTAACTTACCGGAAAGAACTACCTAGACACAAATACAAGAAATATAAACAATCAAATAATCAAATAAAATAGTAAATAAATCAATACATGAACAATAGTAATATTCTAACCTGAAAAGGTCTGAATATACGACAAATGCTAAAATAAAAAGGTACACAGGAAATCAGAAATAAAACAATAGCTCAAGTTGATACAATAAAGCACCGACTAGGTCTAGAGTAGAAGAAGCAAGCTCGACTGACCGATGAGAGAAAATCCACCTGCTTTTATGTGAAACAAATCCTTTGTTTCACAAAGCAAAAGTGGAATTTCCTCCGCATCGAGCCAATCAGAAATTCGGATTTGGCCAAACTTGGAATTTCCAAATATTTGGACCAATCTCCGAATTTCCTGATGCGTTCGACACGGCTGTCAGCTCCCGACTGACATGCCTCCGAAGACATCCCCCCCCCCCTCTGAAAGACCTAACGGTGCTAAAAGAAATTTATTGATAAATTAATAAAACAATACAATAAGATGTCCTTAACCTAAGAAAATACAATGTGACTTAAAAAAAATATAATACAAATATAATTAAAACTTAAGATATTTTATACTTAAACTATGGTGGTCCAGGTGGTCCAGATGGTCCAGGTGGTCCAGATGGTCCAGGTAGTCCCGGTGGCCCAGTTGGTCCAGGTGGTCCAGTTGGTGTGGGTGTTTTTCGGCCAGACTACTTAATTCACCTGGCTGGGGCCTTACGACGTTTCAGAACACGTAGAGTTACTCAATTCGCTCTGGTGTCTGTAACGTATCGTAACAGGGCCCCGTTATTTTCATCTGTTCTGTCAGGGCTACTTAATTCACCCTGAGGAAGGTTTTACGACGTCGTGAAGATATAAGGTTACTCAGTTCACCTTGATATCTACACGAGTCGCAATAACCCTTAGTTCTGCTCTGGAGGTTCGTCTCTAGGTGGGGGAGCAGCGCGGATATCACACCCAAGCTAAGGTGTGAGGTAATCGTGCCGATGGCTGTATGACCACAGGGTTTTATGTGGTCGTGAACGATCCCCCTGGGGAACCAGGCAAACCCACTGTATTAAGCCTTCCCCTGGTAATGCGGGGCTCTGCCAGGGGCGACCAATCTTTCCCTAGCTACTCGTGGGAACAACATGAATTCAAAACAAACAAAAAAACCAAAACCAAATTCCGAGGTTGGACCAAAACGTTCACCTCAGCTTGAAGCCGCAGATAAGGATGGACAGCAATGTTCACCTCTAGTCTCGGCCCAACCGGAGGCTGGTCCAAAACGTTCACCTCAGTCTGAAGCCGGAGCTAAGGATGAACAGCAATGTTCACCTCAAGCTTCGGCCCAAACTAAGGATGGACAAGGACCACCTCGGGAAAATCAGCCAAAACGCCGCAGAATTTGCGGCGCCGAGGCAAAAAGAAGGAAGAAGGCTAGAGAGGCGATGGGAAAAGCACCCACGGGAGCAGCTCATCCCTCTCCAGCCCCTCCCAAGACAAAAGTGAAGATGCCCACATCGGAGGCTGACAACGGTTCCACCTCCAAAAGAGGACAGGAACCAACAGCCCCCGGTGTGAAGCGCCTTCACCCAAGTACCTCCACGGAGGGCACGCCGAGGAAGCATAAGAAGTCACGCGGTGGTGGAAACACCGCTGCGCCTTCCCAAAGCTTCGCGGAAGCTACCTTGAGACATCTCAAGGTTGCTATTATAGATAAGGAAAACCCGTACGGAAAGGTCACCGCCGACCGGGCAAACCTTATTAGAGACAGCCTAATCGAGGAATTGGACAGAAAATTCTTGTCACCCTCCAGCAGCCAGGTAAAAGCACCCACGTTCAAATCGTGGACTCACTCTGGTGAGATCATCAGAGTAGTCTGTGATGACGATGAGGCGCTTGCATGGCTGTAAAAGGCTACAGCTGAGCTCAAACCGTGGGAGGAAGCATCACTGGCAGTTGTCAGTCAGGATAAGCTCCCGAAACTTACCAAGGTCTCTCTATGGATCCGGAGGATGCTATTAGCACCTCTGATGACCCAGAAAGAGTGCTGCGGAGGTTAGCGGTGCAAAATCCAGACATGGCAGTGGCGAGATGGTGCACCTTCCACCATGAGGCGAAAACAAAGGATCCTAAAGGACACCTGTTTGTCTTCGGAATCGGAGACGATGATATGGCTGTCCTTAGGAAAAGGGCAATGAGGCTGAGCTGCGCGTTCACCTCATTGTACCTAAAAGCAAGCACAAACAAAGTGAAGGATACCTCCTCGGAACCAGGAACCTCAAACACGCGGCAACCGTCGACGGTTGCTGAGACTGAGACACCCCTGGTTCCACAGCAGGGAGAAGATCATCAGATGATGGTCGACGAACTCTGCGGAGGAGGTTCCAAAACAACTGAAGATGACCCCTCCTCAACCGAGGAGGAAATGGACACCTAAAAAAAAAGAACCGAAACGATACCTAAGCCATGGGCAAGGACGTCGAAAAAAATAAGGTTATCATTATTCAATGCAACCTCCAACACAAAAAGGTGGCAACGGCGACACTATGTCGCCGCCTGGATAAAATGGAGGATGCAATAGCACTAATCCAAGAACCTTGGATAAATAAGACCAAAATAACTGGTCTTAGCAGCCTAAACGGTCAAATTATCAGCTTACCAAGCAATCAACAACCGAGAACAGCAATATATGTTCCCAGAAAAATCAAAGCCTCCCCATGGCGCAGTTTTGCACCTCAGACGTAACTGCGGTTAAAGTGAAGTGCCCATGGGGCAAGGGCAACAATAGAGAGTTGATACTAGCATCAGTCTGCCTACCCTCAGATGCAGCCACCCTACCACCAACAAGGGAAATGGAAGATCTGGTAGACCATTGTCTCAGTCAGAAAGTAGAACTTATTATCGGCTGCGATTCTAACTCTCACCACTTAGGCTGGGGCAGCAAAGACAACAACGCTCGAGGTAAGTCCCTTTATGACTATATTATTATAAAAGATTTGTATATCTTAAATAAGGGCACCGAACATACCTTTATTAATGTTCGTAGCCAAACAGTCATAGATATCACGCTGGCAACAGCTGAAATATCGAATAAGATTCAGAACTGGCAGGTATCGGATAATATTTCTATGTCTGACCACCGCTGGCTAACCTATAATATTAGTCTGGAAAAAAGCCTTGTCAAATCACGCGACCCTAGGAGGACGGATGTAGAACTCTACAACCGACTCTTAGAAGATGCTCTGCGGAATGAAAAGGCTTCAACTCCAGGAACTAATATAGAATTGGAAAGGTATACGGTATATATCCAAAACAAAATAAGCTATGCTTATAAAAAATCCTGTCCAATAAGGATGGTCCAGGAAAGTCGCAAAACCAACTCTTGGTGGTGCACTGAATTGGAACACCTTAGAAAGATAGCAAGAACAGCTTTTAATAGAGCGAAACGCACCAAACTCAAAGAGGATTGGGATTCTTATCAATCAAATCTCAGAGAGTTTAAAAAAGTCTGTAGACAAAGACAAAGAGCTGCTTGGAGAACCTTCTGTGAGGAAATCGAAGATTTCCCGCAGGCTTCCAGGCTACAAAAAGCGCTCTCAAAGGACCCACATCGGCATGTCGGCATACTAACGAAGGAAGATGGGAACAAAACTTCCAACCTTCGCGAAAGTGCTGAGGTCCTGATGAAAACACACTTTCCCGGTTCTAGTGTCTCAACAGCACCAAACCGGATGGAAGAAACAATCATACCCTCAACAAACGACTGGCATCTCGCCAGAACAATGATTAATGAGGAAAAGGTAAAATGGGCTATATCGTGCTTCACCCCTTTCAAATCACCAGGGCCTGACGGCATATATCCAGCCCTACTATATCCTTCTGCCGCACCTCGTGGAAATATTCAGAGCCTCTTTGGTTCTGAGATATATTCCTAAAAAGTGGAGAGAGGTACGTGTGGTCTTCATACCAAAACCAGGTAGGATGGACTACACCCACCAAAGGCTTTCCGACCAATTAGCCTAACATCCTTTCTGTTGAAAACGATGGAGAGGCTATGCGAGAGGTACATAAGGGATGAAGTTCTGGTTCTTAACCCACTTCACCCAAATCAACATGCATATACTTCGGGAAGATCCACCGATTCTGCACTGCATCATGTAGTGGGAAGAATTGAAAGTTCGTTGGATAATAAAGAATCCACCCTAGGTATATTCATAGACATTGAGGGAGCGTTTGATAAAACCACATTCCCAACTATCACCCAACAGCTCAACGTTAGGAATGTTCCCCTGGCCATAAGCAAATGGATATTTAGTATGCTCTCTAGTAGAGCAATAAGCATAAATGTAGAAGACGTTTCTGTTAGAGGCATGGTTACGAGGGGATGTCCACAGGGAGGGGGCTATCACCACTACTATGGAACATAGTTCTAGACACCCTGGTTGACCAACTCAACAGCAACGGTTTCTACACAATAGCCTATGCAGACGATATTGCTGTCCTGCAAAGCGGTAAGTTTGAGAACACACTATGTGAGAGATCACAAGTTGCTCTTCGACTAATAGAAACATGGTGCAAGGAACACTCACTATCTATAAATCCTAAGAAAACAGAGATGGTCCTCTTTACCAGGAAAAGAAGAATCACGGGCTTAATACTCCCAAGGATTCTAAACTACAGTCTAAATTTTTCTGACGAGGTGAAGTACCTTGGTATTACCCTCGACAAGAAATTAACATGGAACTCACACCTAGATGGTAGAGCTAAAAGAGCATATATTGCCTATGAACAGTGTCGACGAACGGTTGGACGCACCTGGGGCCTCACGCCCAGGGTGATCGCCTGGGTCTACACCGCTGTCATTAGGCCAATGCTAACTTACGGAGCTATTGCTTGGGTACCAAAAGTGCTACAGGCAACAGCGATTAACAAACTAAACCATATTCAGCGGATGGCTTGCATAAATATAACAGGTGCCATGAAAACAACACCAACTGCTGAAATGGAGTTGATCATTGGCATCACGCCTCTAGACATATCTGTCAAAGAGGTGGCTTTAGTGACAATGATGCGACTGCGCTCAGCTGGTGCAAACCTTGATATAGGAATGGGACAATTGAGTACTCGTTTCTGGCGGGGAGAGCTGGATTCGTTACCAGTACTACAGGCAGGCTGCGACTCAATTGAACCAAAGTTCGTCTTTAACAAACCCTACAAAATTGAAACAAGGCAGTGTACGGAGACAAACGTGGCAAATGCCTATTGCATATACACCGATGGCTCCAAAATGAAAGAAGGCTCAGGATGCGGGATATACTCCAGATCACTGAACCTAAGAATAAAGTGGGGTATGGGCAAAAATGCCAGTGTACTTCAGACAGAACTAACTGGTATTTCCATAGCCGCAAAAGAGATAACCCAAAAAGGTATAGCAGGGAAAACTATAATGATCTGCACAGATAGCAGACAAGCGCTACTAACCTTGAATAGACCACGTGTCACATCAGGTTTAGTAATGGAGTGTCACGAGTCACTAACTCAAGCTTCGGATGGTAATACCATCATCCTGAAGTGGGTTGAAGGACACAATAGGAATAAAGGCACCCGCATTGCTGAAGAATTATCTAGGAAGGCGGCAGGCCTAAGACTCTTAGGACCTGGGGATCTTTTTGGTTGGTCAACTACAACAATCGCGGAAATTGTCAAATGTCACTCCCATACGCAAACCGTAAAAAGATGGGAAGAAGGGAAAGGATGTAGACTTGCCAGGGTAACACTAAGTAAGCTTGAAGTGTCAACATCAAAGAAGTACTTGGGAATAACCAGGAAAAATCTACGTTTGGTAGTTGGTTTTTTAACTGGTCATTGTCAACTAAGCAAACACCTCCACACACTGGGGCTAGTAGACACACCTCTATGTAGGAAGTGTGAACGAGAAGACGAAACTGTAGAGCATGTCCTATGTGAATGCCCAGAGTTATCGTTAATACGAGAGTACGCGTTCGGTGAGTCCTGGCCTACACCTGCCCACATAAGTGAGATGTCTCCTGGTGACTTGTCCACCTTCCTAGAAATGGCAGGATGGACAATGAGCTAAGGGTGACAGCTCCCTGGGAGGATGCACAATGGGTCGCACAACTCAACAGCAACGGTTTCTACACAATAGCCTATGCAGACGATATTGCTGTCCTGCAAAGCGGTAAGTTTGAGAACACACTATGTGAGAGATCACAAGTTGCTCTTCGACTAATAGAAAAATGGTGCAAGGAACACTCACTATCTATAAATCCTAAGAAAACAGAGATGGTCCTCTTTACCAGGAAAAGAAGAATCACGGGCTTAATACTCCCAAGGATTCTAAACTACAGTCTAAATTTTTCTGACGAGGTGAAGTACCTTGGTATTACCCTCGACAAGAAATTAACATGGAACTCACACCTAGATGGTAGAGCTAAAAGAGCATATATTGCCTATGAACAGTGTCGACGAACGGTTGGACGCACCTGGGGCCTCACGCCCAGGGTGATCGCCTGGGTCTACACCGCTGTCATTAGGCCAATGCTAACTTACGGAGCTATTGCTTGGGTACCAAAAGTGCTACAGGCAACAGCGATTAACAAACTAAACCATATTCAGCGGATGGCTTGCATAAATATAACAGGTGCCATGAAAACAACACCAACTGCTGCAATGGAGTTGATCATTGGCATCACGCCTCTAGACATATATGTCAAAGAGGTGGCTTTAGTGTGGCATCCTTTGATAAGGTGGGCCAGTAATAGATGTTCTTAATGGCCCGGATGGTCTCGTCTTGTCCTGGGTGGTTGGCCTCGTCTGAGTCATGGTAGGCCTTCATCACATCCGTCCGGAGGGATGGGGGTACTACCAGTGTCCTCTGTTCTGGTCCAGCGTTGTCATATACGGCGGTGTCCACTAGTGCGAATTCACGGAGAATGTTTTCCTCGACTTCGTTCCGTGGTCCTCGTCCAGAGATCTTTAGGTAGCGTGTCCGAAACCGCTGCATGCCGGGGTGTATCTGGTGGCTTCTCCGGATCTTATCCTGGAGTGGTAGGTCCACCAGATCGTCGAGGATGGGGTTGGTGTCCTCGTCTTCGTCGACGTCCTCCATCATACATAATAGGGGGAAGGGGTCATCTTCTTCCACGTCTGTTGTAGGCCAGCTGAGTCGCACCACTTCCTCGTCTTGATCAGCTTCTTCTTCTCTTTCTGTGGTCGGGTTCCTGGACAGGTGGTCAGGGAGTTCGTTTACTTTACCTGGGATGTGTACCGTGGTGAAGTTGAACTCCTGTAGTAGTAAGGCCCAACGGGATAGTTTGGCCTTGTCTTCCTTGAACCGGTGGAGCCACAGGAGAGCTTGGCTGTCGGTGTACAGCGTGAAGTGCTGATCCTGGAGGAAGTGCTTGTACTTCTTGAGTGCCCAAACTAATGCGAGGCACTCTTTCTCGTTGATGTGATAACATCTAATAGCATCTGATAGCATCTAATCGATTAGGTCAGTGCATTTTTATCGAATTTCCTATTATTAAAATCGGCTTTACGTAATGAAACACGAAATCGGACGACAGAGAAGTACATCCCTAACATTGTTGTGAGTTACTAAACTAAAATAAATGATTTTCTGTCGGTGTAGATTTTCGGGTCGGAGAACGAACATTTGCAACGTTGCCGATTTTAGCGCTCCGTATAGTGTGCAATACCTAATCAAAAACTTAACGCACTGTATATATTTTTCTACTGCAAACCATTGCATTTTATCTTTGACATTTCTACACATTTCTCACTATATCTTTGGGGTATTACTACTTTACTCGTTTTATGTAAGGTGTCCCCCTTTTAACATTTTCTGTAAATCTTTGTCTGCCATTAGGTTTACCTGACCTGATGAAATTCTGATCTATGAATTCGGTTCTTTTATAGAATTTTAGTCCTGATGATCCCAACATTTGGGTTTTTGCTTCGTTACATTGCTTATAGGCTTTCCTTTATAAGTATAACAAGACGTCTGCTCTTAGAGTATTTTTAGTTAAATGTTTAAGTTATACGCAACTTCTATAGAATTTTAGTCCTTATGATCCCAACATTTGGGTCTTTGCTTCTTACATTGTTGATAGGCTTTTTCTTTATAAGTATATCAAGACGTCTGCTCTAAGAGTATTTTTAGTTAAACGTTTAAGTTATACGCAACACTTTTTCCTAAGTGTACACCTACATTGGAACCGTATTTCTCCCGATCCGATATCTGGCGACGTCGGCCGACGTCGGATTAAAACCAAACTCAAGGTATTAAATCAGAGTGCCTATACTGCTTCGTCACGGAAGAGTTCTTTAACTTACCGGAAAGAACTACCTAGATACAAATACAAGAAATATAAACAATCAAATAATCAAATAAAATAGTAAATAAATCAATACATGAACAATAGTAATATTCTAACCAGAAAAGGTCTGAATATACGACAAATGCTAAAATAAAAAGGTACACAGGAAATCAGAAATAAAACAATAGCTCAAGTTGATACAATAAAGCACCGACTAGGTCTAGAGTAGAAGAGGCAAGCTCGACTGACCGATGAGAGAAAATCCACCTGCTTTTATGTGAAACAAATCCTTTGTTTCACAAAGCAAAAGTGGAATTTCCTCCGCATCGAGCCAATCAGAAACTCGGATTTGGCCAAACTTGGAATTTCCAAATATTTGGACCAATCTCCGAATTTTCTGATGCGTTCGGCACGGCTGTCAGCTCCCGACTGACACGCCTCCGAAGACAATAACATCATTTCAACTATTTTTCTTCATTCCGTTTCAGGTATTTCTAGTGATCGGGCGTGCTTTGGTGAGTTTTTTAATATATAAAAACTCTAATTTATAATAATTTTATAAGATTTAAAAAATGGAAAATTTTTTAATTGTTAGAGATTAAGTTAAAAAAATTCATAAATTCGGAGTTCAGGGGAGAACTCTGGAATTTAAAATAAAAAATGTGCCTGAGGGATCAGACCCAGTTAAATGGACCAAAATAGCAATAGAACAAATTGTGATGAAGGGAACAGAGAACATTAAACCGCAAGATCAGGTTGGTTTCACGTTCTGTATCAAATATTTTTCAAGAGGACAGGGATGGATGCGATTTAGACCGGCTGCCGATATAACTGTGGATGATGTTTTAAACAAAATATCATCAATTTAGCAGTCCAATTCTACAGGTCTTAACACCGAGACATTTTGTCTAGGGATTACAATCGTTAAGATGCCTAAAGGTCAGGGAAGACCACGCAAGTTTAATACGTTTGATGAGGAGTGTAGAAAAAGACAAAGTATAATGGTCATTAAAAATAAGGATAACCTTTGCCTTCCTCGAGCTTTGATTGTAGCTAAAGCGTACGCAGACAAAAATCCTAAACTTTCAAAAATTCGTCAAGATATAGGTAAAACGCAAGAGATAGAAGCAATAAAATTGACAAAGGATGCGGGTGTTGTTATTCCTATTGACGGCGCTGGTATTCCAGAATTACAACAATTTCAATCTTATCTTAATAATTACAAGATTGTTGTATACGACTATGGAAGTAAGGGCCGTGATGTTGTTTTTGAAGGATTTGGTAATGGGCCGAAATTGAATCTTCTGTTCCATGAAGGGCATTACAACGTTTTAAGTTCTCTGAGTGCTGCTTTTACATGCCGCTATTATTGCGAGGCGTGTCATAAACCTTATAACAATAAAAACGAGCACAGGTGTGGTGCTACATGCTTCGCCTGTCGTCGTTCACCCGCTTGTTCTAAAGATACTTTGAAAATTCCCTGTTGCAGATGTGGGCGAAGCTTTTATGGAGAAGCGTGTCTCAATGCTTACCTAGGGTCTGTCTGTGAAAAGATTAAAAGATGTAGGGACTGTTTCAAGATCTACACTAAAAACCATGTCTGTGGAGAGATATTCTGCAGAACTTGCGGAAAAAATTGTCCAAGTGATCATCTTTGTTATATGCGGGCAGATTTCGGTACTCCTCCATCAAACGATTTTCTTTTCATTTTTGATGATCTGGAAACAACTCAGGAAACGTTAATGCCTGATGGTTCACTTCGTCAAGAACCTAATCTGTGTGTTTTTAAACAGTGCTGTGACAAATTTTTGGAATCCGACAGCAGCATGTGTATAAAATGTGGTGTTCGTCTGCAAGTTTTAAAAAACAACCCAATTGAACGGTTGATGGAGTTTGTATTGAATCAGCGTAAACTTTTTAAAAGTGTCGTTGTTATGGCCCATAACGGCTCTGGCTTCGATCACCAGTTTGTGTTAAATTATATTCTAACAAAGACAGATATTACTCCTGATCTGATTATGCGTGGAACAAAGTTGGTGTCTATGAGTGTTGGGAATGTTAGGTTTCTCGACAGTCTTAATTATTTTCCTATGGCTTTATCAGCTTTACCTAAAACATTCGGTTTAACCCAATTGAAATAAAGCTACTTTCCCCATCTGTTCAATAAGGTAGAAAACCAAAATTATGTCGGGATGTTCCTCCTCTACACTACTACGATCCAGATAATTTGAAGGAGGATGCACGAGAGAGGTTGATAAAATGGCATGCTGAAAGAGTTAATTAAGGATATGTCTTTGATTTTAGAAAAGAAATTGAAGAGTACTGTATATCCGATGTTGAAATATTAGCACAGGCTTGCTTAAGTTTTAGAAAACAGTTGCTTGACACGTCAAATGTTTGCCCTTTTTTAGAAGCTACAACTGTAGCCTCGACCTGCAATAAGGTATATTGACGTAATTTTCTACAGCCTGACACTATAGGTCTTATTCCCAAAGGTGGTTGTCGTTTTAAAGACAATCATTCTAAAATCGCTTTGCAATGGTTATTGTGGGAAGAGAAGAAGCGTGAAATTAAAATACAACATGCTGCAAGGGGATCAGAAGCTTTGATAGGAAATCTCAAGGTAGATGGTCTTCACGATAAGACAATTTTTGAATTTCAGGGGTGTTACTATCATGGATGTCCTAGCTGTTACCCCGAAAAGAGAACGACCCCTCTTTACGACGACCCTTAGGATTGCATGGACAATCGTTATGACAAAACAAAAACTAAAAATCAATATTTGCAGTCTCAAGGGTATGAAGTAGTGGAAATGTGGGAATGCACTTTTAGAAAAATGATAACGCCAGAGATAACATCATACACCGAAAACCATTGTCTTATGATGACTTTACCTCTAAATCGAAGGGATGCTCTCTACGGTGGCAGAACCGGTAATACTGTTGAATATTTTACTTGTAGTCAGGATGAAAAGATAAAATATGTTGACGTTTGCTCACTTTATCCATTAATTTGTAAATATGGAAAGTTCCCTATCGGACACCCAAAGAAATTATATGTTGGGGAGGAATGCAATGCTGCAGACCTTACTGAGTTGTCTGGATTAATAAAGTGTAAAGTATTACCACCTACAACTCTTTACCATCCTGTTTTACCAGCAAAGATGAGTAGTAAATGTAGGTTTGTTCTTTGTCGGAAATGTGGCGAGGATTTTGTACAAACCGAATGTGAGCATTCAGATGAAGAACGATCTCTCACAGGAACATGGGTAATTGAAGAAGTTGTGAAGGCCTTAACGAAGGGTTATAAGATATTGGATGTGTATGAGATATGGTCGTACGACAGTTTAGAGTTATCGAAATCTCAGAAAGGTCTTTTTTCAGATATGATGAATAGATTCATCAAACTTAAACAACAAGCTTCTGGTTGGCCTCGTGGATGTGAATCTGATGAGCAGAAAAATAAATACGTTGAAGAGTTTTTTCAACGGGAAGATGTAAGATTGGTCTTTTCTGAAATATCGGAGAATCCTGGTCTTAGATCTTTAGCAAAGTTAATGTTGAATTCTTTTTGGGGAAAGTTCGCTCAGCGTGAAAATCTTCCTAAAACCTCTATCATAAAACAGCCTAATGAATTTTTTGCTATGTTGGTGAACCCTTCGCTTTCTGTCAACAGCGTAATTCCTGTAAACGATTAGACGCTTGTTGTAACTTGGGAATATGTTGAAGAAGCGGCTTCAATATCTCCCACTGTAAATGTGGTTCTTGCCTCTTATGTGACAGCTTTGGCTCGTCTTAAATTATATTCCTATTTAGATTTGGTGGGGGATAGGGCTTTTTATTATGACACTGATTCAATTGTGTATGTAGCGAAGCCAGGTTTGAAGGACTTTCCTACCGGCCAGTGTATTGGTGATCTTACCGATGAGTTAGGTGGTGGATTTATCTCTGAATTCGTTTCTGGAGGACCTAAAAATTATGCCTATAAATACATTCTCCCCGATGGCCAACAGAAAATTTGCTGTAAAGTTAAGGGGATATCACTTAATTATGCAGTATCTAAAACCATAAACTTTGATAAAATTAAAGAGGTGGTTCTCGAAAAGGCTGATCCTATTTCCATAGTCATTAACAAATACAAAGAACGCAAGATCACTGTGTCATTACAAAAACATTTGAAAAAATATATAAACCTAACTCTACCAAAAGAAAATTTTCCGAAGATTTCACATCGGTACCTTACGGTTACAAAAAACTTAAAATTTAATATATTTTTTTTTAATTTACAATATTTTTATATAGAGTATGAATTGTAGTAAATTATGGTATTAACCTATTATTATTTTTTATTTTTCAGATTAAATTACTTTACGTTCCTTATTCTTACGGTATAATCGCTTGTATGTTTTTTAATATTATTTTAAAATAGATCAAATCAAATTTTTAAATCAGACATCAAAATTTAAAAAGATATCAAAAAAAGTCTGTTGTGGACCACTCAAATTATTTATTTTTGGAACTTAAAATGTATAATAAAAAAAAAATGAAAATATAATAAACGATGTTCAACAGATCATAAAAAGATGCTTACTGACCCCTATATTTTGTATAATTTAAAAAAGATGGTCAAAATAAGCCATAAAAAGATGTCTGTATGGACCACTCCAATTATTTACATTTGAATCACGAAATGTATAAATAATCTAATAAAATATGTTCAACAGACCATAAAAAGCTGCTTACTAACCCATATTTTGTATGATTTAAAAAAAGATGGTCAGGACAAGCCACGAAAAGATATCTGTTATGAACCACTCAAATTATTTTATTTTTTAATCCAAAAACTAATAAAATATGTTAAACAGGTCGTAAAAATATGTTTACTAAACTCTTACTTTTTGTAATATTTCAATACTGATTTTTTACTTACTAAAATATGTATCAGATAACAGACAAGCATTTATTCACCTTAATACTAACTGTTTGTCCAGTACTAATATTACCCCTCCCGGTGGTCATCTAATCATGCCTTCTCGTGGCGACTACTGTTAAAAGCAAAATTTAGTTAGAAATGTACTTCATTTTTTTTTTAATTTTACAATTTTATGGGGTAAAGCTTACATAAAATCAGAAAATAACACAATTACAAGTAACTGAAATTTTGCTTGAACCAAGTTGATTAAAAGTCCATGCCCTTACACTTTTGCGTACATTTTTTTTGTTATAGGTATACTTTAATAGCCAGGAACCACTACTGAACGCTACAATTGAATTAAGCAATCAGAGTACAGTTTATTACTAGAGAGAAACACTTAACATTTAAACCTTATCTTTACAGACACCACATATAGCCAACAGAGATTGATTTTTTTTTTAGTATAGCCAAGCCCTAAACAAATATAAAGATGATTGATGTGTCTAATAGCGAGCACACAAAAGCTGGTAGAATGTAAGTTGACTATAATATTTTTCATATTATATAACTATGTAAAATCACAGATCAGTGGTGTTTAACCATTTTGGAGTAATGTACTCTTTTTTTATTAGTTTTGGTACCACCTACGTTAAATACCTAACTTGCTAGGTAATCTAATAATGGATCAAATAAAATAGTATTTTAACAATACCCCAGTTTGTTAATTTTAGAGTCACCTACTGAACTTGTAACGTAAAATATTTTTTTTTGTGTTATTTTATGTGGTGTTGATTTTGGCTGTTTTTGCGTACCAACGCAAATAATGATATATACCTCTAGTAATTGAGAACCTCTGTAAATTGATGATTCTTCTCTAAGGAACTATATCTTTTTTTCTAAACATGTAACCGCCGTATAATTTGTAAAATAAAAAGTGCAAAATTATATTTAATTGCTATTGTAATGATTTTAGGTTACTTGTCACTATTGAATGGATATCTATTAATAAAAAAAAACTTGAATAATGTATGGCTTGATAGACCGTATACAGACTATGCTCAAAACCTATCACATAATATTATAATAAAATTGTATGTTAATTACTTTTTAAATAAAACACATTTTTACGTTTTTTTATTTGAACCCTTTCCAGCTATACTCCTTAAATCTCTAAAAAAACAGGTTGATCCATTATTGTGTAAAACTGCAGTCAATTATCACTAATGTTTTTATTCATAAATCAATTTTTTGGTAGCGAATTGACTTATTTGACCAGAACTTGTGTGATCTTAAAGAATTTTTGACTAAACAATCGAGATGTTATTTTTACTTATAATTTTCCCCCATTTTCTAGTTTTTTGAATCTATGACCGATGAACTGTATCATATTAATATTTTTAGTTGTAATTCATTTTTTTGTTGTTGTTGGAAGGGTCGAGGCATTTGGGACCGTTTATTGGTCTTAGCAGCTTCTTCGTTATGTGGTTTCTTCCTTTCTCTCTTTTCTTTAATATCCTTGATCCATCACAGTGGTCTTCCTATTGTTTATGTGCTATTTCCCCACTTGCCACACTTGTCATTTAGATTTTTGCGATAGCTTTAATCTGTTTTTGTTCTTATATCTTCGTTTCTTATAATGATCTCTTAAGGTTACAGTTTATCATATTTCTCAATAGCTCTTTAAGTCTGACAATTAAATGTTATCGTCTCAGGTCATAACAGTAAGGATACATGTGCCAAAAACCTTTCGTTTTAAATTAACTGGATCTTTTATAATAATACTGAGTTTACCTACTATTATCCCTTTGGTTATTTTGCAATTTGAGTTTCTATTTTTATTTTATATTCTGTAGATATTTATGAATCTTCCTATCCTCAAGAGTCTACTTCTTTAGCTAACATTACGTTAATTTTTCTATATGTTAATCCTACTATCCCAGATGCTTAAGCCTTTTCACGTTTCTTGTGTCTCCTGTACACAGGTACTAATAATTAGTATAATGTCATCTGCAAATCGCAAGTGATTTAACTAGCGTTAAGTCTCTTTTTGTTCTTATTACAGTTTTTTTAAATATCCTTTAAATCAATAATAAATAACTTGGAACATATTGTGTCTCCTTGTCTGACTCCTCATTAATTTGTAATAATAATTTTTTATTTATTTTAACTTTTAAATGTTGCTTTGCGCTAAATGTTTTCTAAAAACTTTTGCCGCTATCTAGTGCATAAACTACCCATTGCCCATTGTTCTATGAAATCGCAAGCTTTAAATGCCGACTTAAGTGGAATTTTTGCATTTTTCCGAGTATGTGTGATGATCATTATTTGTATTTTATCCTTTTGTGGAATTCGTCTTTGGTATAAGTAAGTTTAATTTCTTATAACCTTTGTTAAAAATTTACATGGGGTGTGGTAAAAGACTAATTGGTCGGTTCATGTTTATTCGATTTCTCTTCTCGTGTGTTGTGCCATGACTATGAAATTTGTTAGGCATGTGTTAAGGAATTTTATTGATTCTAGAGTTATCCACCTATTTTGATTATGTCTGTTCTTATTCCGTCTTGCACGGACGATTTTTATTGGTCACATGATTAATAGAGTAAAAAATCGTTCAGATCAAAAGATTGATGAGTTGGTCGTTGCGCGCGCACATGTGTGCTGTGTTTAAAATGACATTGGTTTAGAATAGTAAAGGCAAATGAAAGATCTGAAAAACCTGTGCCTAAAAAATTATTTTTGGTATCACTCCAATAGCTAGATTGAATAAATGTTATTAAATTCCGAATATTTAAAAGTTTTTCCAGCAATAAAGCTAAAGTATAAGAGGGTGAAAGTAAGATGTTTTATTGACAGAATGAAACGACATTCATCTGTATTGCATTTAAAAGGACAATGGTTTAGAATAGCAAAAATGTATTAGGCAGATGAAGTTTCTGAATACTCTGTTGTGAATAAATTCCTAAAAATTATTGTTAACATTCGAACTGCTGGTTTGGGAGTGTATGACGAAAATTTTATCTCTATATTGAGCAGTTTACAAGATATATGTGCATGAGAGAACTGTGTGAACCAGTATTCATTAAAGGTCAATGTACGCCTTTGCCAAGCAGCAGACGTTAAGTGGAATCGTAGGGGTAGCATCTATAATAATATTCATTTAAAGTCAACTAGTGGGATCATCTCGTTAAATATCCAACAGCTACAGACTGATATTTCTTTAAGTTGTCCATTTCTAAAATCCTCTACCTTTTTTAAATCCTGTATCAATTTAATATTGCAAGGTCAATGAGAGTTTTCGTTTATTAGTACTAATTAATAACTTTTTATAATATACTTATAATATATAATTATAATAAACTTTTTATAATTATAATAGATATTTTTTATAAAAAAATATAAAGTTGTTACTGCACTGATTTATTTCGCGAATCTAAGCTGCTAACATTTTTTTTATCTCAATATAATTTATCTAGTCACTTTAGTAGGGGAGCCCACGATGCTAAATCGGGATTTACTCGAGCGTCATAGAGACCTATTGGATTGCGAAGCTTAGATGATAAAAAGAAAAAAATCTTATATAATATATACCTTTTCATCGGTGGGGGCAGCCGCTATAGATTTTCAAAAATGTAAAAAAAAACTGTTGCATGGACATACTCGAGCGCGTCAGATATTGATATCATCCATGTCCTACGTATTTTTAAGAATGTATGTATGTTAATCTGATTGTTTCCATGATGGGGGTGGTCGTACGTAAGGGTTGAAAATCAAAAAAAAATTTAATCGAGCGCGTCAGATTTTCTGAGGGGATGTTAAGTGAACCTGATAAAAAGCTCTTATATAATAATCTGACGATTTGGATGTGACGCGAACTCGCGGCCGTTATTAGAATGTGCAAAAAAAATTCGCCATTTTGAAATACTCAAGCGCGTCAGATTAAGATATATATGGTTCATCTATAAGCCCTAGATGTTGCTGTCTCATAATCTGACGATTATCTGGGGGGGTTCGCCTAATCTGATAATTTAAAGTTTTTTTTTTAATTTTTTTAGATCATTGAACTTAATTAATTGAAAAGCTCAGGAAATAGCATGCAAATAAAAAATCGTATGTTTTTTTTTAAGTACAATACTTGTATTTACAAGAAAATAATTATAAACAATGAAATTTTTTTGAGTATTTTTTTTAATTTTCATCTTAATCGGTAGAATCATCTTCTTCTTCTGGCTCGATTTCATCCTCAGATTGCGTATCTGTAACAAGAAATCATTGAAATACTTACAAATATTTTTTTTTATGAATAACCTTTATAATTATTGGGGAAAAAATATACCTAATTCTGGAGTATCCTCAAGAGTATCAGGTGTTATGACTACATCTTCATACGCTTTCGGCAATTGATCACCTGCAAACCAGATCATTTCGAACTTTCCGTCGACTATTTTCCATCCATAGTCCGTTGGTAAAAGATCAATAATTTTTGCATTATGGGCATTACTCCACATACATGCAATGAATCTTGTGCGTAACACTTGTTGGAGTAACTCCGATTGACAGGGTGGCAAGTTGCACGCATCGTAATTCCGGATATTCAAGGAGAAGGGTTGTGATGTGTCCTTTACCTTGTACGTCTTATTGAAGATGACAATCCTGGCTTGATTGACATCGTCTAACTTTTTTAGCCCATACAAGTGGCAAGTAAAAGACTGTATGACGTTTAAAGAATCCTGCAGATTATACTCCTTTGATCCTAAATCCAGAAATGCTTGTTGGAAAGTTTCTGAACTCATCAGAATTTGTAAAGGTTTCTTTTTCCCTCGTCGGTAAAATGCTGGGTTAAAATCGCAACCAGTGAACGCATGCAAAGCTGGAAGCGTCTTCGAAATTTTTGGGCCTAATTTATTGTAGAGAGCAGATACGTCGATATATCGGCGTGCATTGCCAACTCCAATATCCATCCAAACTTCTACTGTTGCTTGCAGGTGTTCCATATTCGCCAACATAATGACTACGATATCAGTATCAGATGTTCTGATAGTAATAGTAGAATCTTCTTTTTGTTGGCAAGCAAGAAATGCTATCTTCGTATCCGCTTCTTCGTGATCAGGGCATGACAACTCATAATTAATGATGCGTGTTACTTTATTATCAGTAACAGAATATTCATAACACAAATCATGTATTATGTAAATTACCTTACTACCGATAATCGCTGCCATCTCCTGATCAGCCCAATGATCGATGAAAAACTTGACAATAGCTTCTTTAAACTTTATATTTTTCAAATCTTTTGTAAAATCTGCTGTTCTTGTTTGTTGAGGACCTGAGATGTGGAATTCCTTGTCATCTACACTGCCACGAAGAGAATGCTCATAGTCTTTGATTGAAGGTGTAAAGTAGCGATCAAATACAATAGCAACTCTACTTGCAGTGTTATTGATAAGGCATTGCAATATCTTCTTTGATACACCTCCAAAACTACGGGGCATTTCTTTAAAAGTATTTAAAAAAAAGAAGCCATCTACAATTAGAAGGTCAATTTGGGATGGCGGTTGCTCCACATCTTCAACTTGTTTCTCTAACTCCTGAATTAGTACTGACTTATTAGTCTTGTTTAAAGAACCATCTATATGGCACAGTGATAACGGGATAGGAGTTATAGGAAAACAAAGTACTTTTTTTAGGTCTATAGACGTGTCAAGAGATAAAGCTAATAACCGACCAAATAAGTCCCGCTGCAATTTAACTTCGTGCACTTTTCCACCAATTTTTATTTTTCTTTTCTTCTTGAGATTTGCAAAAGTCAGCACCGTATTTTTTTTTAATGGTTGGTGAAATCTGTCTGAATTTAAATTGCATTCCATTATGAATTGATCTCGCAGAAAAGTTCCTCCAGACACTGTCTTTAGCAAACAGTTTGTAATTTCTGGAGGGGCAGCTTGCCCTGTTGAAATGTTAAACAACTGATCCTTATCAATCGAAAAAGAGAATGGATTAATGGTCTGCAGGACACTGTTTGAAAAAGCTTCAATTTGGATGTGTTGTTTTTTCATTCTATCTGGGTGTAGATCAGCAGCAATATCATGGTAGTTTCTGTCAAGTCCTGCACGAGTAAGTACATGAGATATGATTCTTGTTCGCGCCCCATGATTTTTAGCCCAGCGTTGTCTAGCAGCAATTGAATTTGTGATGTTAACGATTCCAGTAAGACGACGAGCAGCATCGCCATTTATCGTTTGTTCTAACGTTAAATCCACAGGAATTCGTGAAAAAGGCTTGATGGTTCTTCTGATTCCAAACGATCCTTTAGCCATTTCAGTTCGGAGGCCTGGATGTGTGTTATCTATGTGTTGTAGTAAATTAAGGTAGTACAGTAGCCATCGACTGTAGTTGGGTTGATTGTAATAGAAGAATAAGCTGTCGATTTTCGCAATGGTATATACGTACAAATCTAAATCTCCAACTCTAATATTTTTAATGAATAAGTGGTAAAGATTTACAAAATCGATGTACATTGCGTAAAATTGCGCTGTTTTTCCGTGCTTGCCGTCTAATGTGTCTTCTGTATATTTCTCATAAGATTGAATGAGTTGTTGTGTTTCGGTATGCTGAACTTGTGGAGACACGTCTGTATGAGCCAAAAATGAGGTGAGATATTCTAACACTGATTCCCCAACTGTCAATTGTTCGTTTTCCAAAAACGCTTCGAAATGTAATTGCTGCAATGCCAATGCCACGAGAGAATGTAACCGTTTACATCTATTGTAATTTTTTCCGCTAATAAAACCTGAAACTGAACCATTAGCGATCAATTCACACTCAGTTATGATATTGCTCAGTCCACAATCTTCAATAAAAGTGCCAAGTGCCTTGAAAAAAGCCATTTCAATATGAAAGGCTCCTAAATGAATAAAAATATTGTCAAATCGTGGAGATTCTTGAGCTTGAATACAATAACTAGTGCGAGCAATAGCTAGATCATAGGTGATCTGGATATAGGGAGCTTGACATTCATTTGCAATATCCTGACTCAATTCTAGAGTTTTCAAGACAGTTGAATTGTTGGTGGGAGATTCATTTATGGGAGTTAGATATGAAACTTTTTGAATTCGTGAATCGTCTACCAAAATCTTGCTGTGAAATCCAACCCACATTGGGGCGTCCGATATTTTATACTTATGTAATAACATCCACGTAATGTCCAGCTGTTTCGACATAGTCAAGTTGTCTGGAGCTTTATTAAGCTCTGAGATATCTAGCTGACTCCAGGAGGTAATTTTTAATTTCTTGGTGAATGGATGCATTTCGAAAGTAACTTCTTCAAAAGTCCTGCGTTTTCGGTTTTTTGTTTTTGTGGTAGTAACGGATAATTTCGAAAAACTACCATGCTCAATCTCTTCGATTGTTGAATTTTCAGGTACACTAGGGCTAGAAGATTCCACAGACACCGGATCCGGATTTTGCACGATATCCTGAAAAATTATCCCCACCGTATCATGCAGAGTATCTTTACCATTTAGGGTTTCTACGAAGCGGTCGAAATTGTCGAATGCGACACCAGTATTCAAATCCGGGCGACGTAGGATATCTTCAGGGCATACGTGAGCACTATTTACCGTTGAAAATGTCAGCTCAGTCTCTAGCTCTTCTAGAGTTGTGTACGAGCAACAATGTCCATATTTTGACAGTATGTTAACAACTTTCTTACTGTTACATAGGCTTTTCACTGCCAGACCAAGGGTAATGTGCTTAGATGTTTTAATTTTGTGGGCAGAAGCTGCGTAAATCAGATCTTGTCCAATGGAAAAAATAGAAAGCTCGTTCTTTTTTTTCTATTTTCACGTGCTTTGTTGGATATATGAGAAACATCGCCCCAAATGAAGGATTCCAAAAAATAAGTAAGAAGCTCTGGCACGTTATCGCACTCTCCCATCATCAAATCTTCAGCTGTACAATTTTCAGGCAATTCTCTTCTGGCTGAGTTAAGGACTTCTTCGCGAAGTTGTGTTGCAACTGAACGAATTGTTTCTTTTACTGCCATCGTTTTAAATAAATCCTTGTAAGACAAAATAGTGGCGAAAAATGGAGCAATAAACTTTTTCTTCTCAGCGTAAATAATCTTAATTTTTTTGTCAAATGTTTCCATTAATTTTCTTTCTAAGTGACGGTCTGAGAACGAAGAAATAGTAATAGAATCAGACAATAAACTGCTTTGCTGTTCTAACAATTTTTGATATTCTTTTTTTATGTAGTCAAAAAATAAGCATTCATTATTCTTGACCACTCTTTCTTCTAGCATATCACAAATAATAGTATACGCAGTATTTTAAATCTTTTTTTTTCTTAGAAATTCGCTATTTTCATCCGTATAAATTTCTCGTAAATATTGATCTTTGCAACATTTATGGTAAGGCATTTTGGAATCATCGGAGAAAGAACTAAGTTTTTCCAACATCGATATATCATTTTGTTCCGTGGCCGCATTTTTGACATTCTCTATAGTTTTTAATCTACTGATAGCTAAGCGAACTTCACGACCATGATGCCGTTTACGTTGTTTTTCGCAAATGAAGCAAGTTTGGGATGCTGAATCGTTATGAGCGACAGGCTTATCTGTGTTGAATGAATCATTGAAATCCTCCAAGTCTACTTGAATGTTGCTGTATTCTCCCGCTCTGCAAAAAGAAATAGATTCAGTTTTATGTTTTATAATGGTATTAATAGTTATGTTGACGCAAGAAATAATGAAGGAACACCCATTAATTACGTCAGCTATTTTTCGATCATTTTAGACCCCTCCCCCCTTAGGTGACATTTAATGAGATTTACGCTATAAATTATTTAAACTAATTTTTTTTATTATTCGGGAAAATAACCGTTTCGGTATACTATAGATAATTTATTCAAATTAAATGAAATTTAAAGCAAAAACAGGTAAAAATAGTACATTTCTCAATTTTTCACTCAATCCATGGAGACTCATGTACTTTTTCGATTGATATAATTGGACATATATCATCTGTTATTTAAAATAATTTTTCTTTAATATTTGTAATAATTTATTTTTTTTTTAAATGACGTCAGATTTTCAATTATTCTCCCCTCGGTGTAAGTGAGACTCAATGAGATTCTATTGGACCCCATTTCGAGCTCACATAATTAATGGATGTCCCCTAGGTTTTTTTTTGAATAATGATTTTTTTGGTCTATAAATTTAACTAAAAAAAAAATTCAATAACTTTTTTTTTTTAATATTTACTACATAAAGTCATACTAAAACTCACTCATCTGTTGATGTACCAACAGCCTCAGTAGATGTGGAATCAACAGTAGCATATGATTTGGAGCACTCTCCAGAAACAGGAACTTGTGACTCAGAACACTCTCCAGGAACAGAAACATGTGTCTTGGAGCACTCTCCAGAAACAGGAGCATGTGATTCTGAGCTATTCCTCTGAACTGCTGATGCATTATCATATTCCACTACACTTTGCTGTTGTTGCTGTTGTAAATACTGAAAGTCTGGTGGTATTTTTATTGCAGTAAATAATTTGTAGCACTGTGCGTGATAGACTTCATGTAATGAAGATTCTTTCGAAAGTTCAAGATTATCGTATCTTGTTCGGGATTTTCTGAAAACCGGTTTGCTTCGACGATATTCTAAAATATTTATACATTTTTGTAATGTGTCTAATGTAAATTTAATTGTTTTTTGCAAAGTAGCTTCACCACAAAATACACACTTTATATTATTATCACTCACAGTAAATATTTATAAACTTAAATTCACCTTACTTATGTTAAAATCACAAAATGAGCAAAAACGTTGGAAATACGTTGTAAACAATATCATGCCACAAAACGCGTTTGTGTGATCAGCTGTCATGGCGTCATGGCAACAGAAACCAGAGTGGGGACGGTATGAGAGATAGAGAAAGAGTGAGAGAGGAATAGAAACGCGGAGAGGGGAATATAGGCATCACGTAGCTGCACGTATTAAACTTTATCGATGAATTTTTATTACTTCGGCTTGTGGAAATCGTCAGATTATATATTTTTTGTAATTCTTCAATTATTTCCTTCAAAATAAAAAAAAATTTAGCCACGCTCGAGAATGTCGAGATGACGTTTTTTTTACAACTTTGTCGCCCTCCCCCTTCTTTGCGTCACTCTCAAATTGTCAGATTAGTGGAATATACACTCTTTAGCATGTAACTAACTCACCCTACCTTAATCTGACGCGCTCGAGAATTTCAGATGATCAATTTTTTTTTACTAATCTGATCCTTTATCCTTGACGGGCGGCCATATATATGGGGTTCATATTTGGTGGAAGTACTTAACTGGGTACAAGGATTCTCTCTGTATAATAATCTGCCGCGCTTTAGTAAATCCCGAAATCCCCGCTTGGGCTCCCCTACTACTTATTTTGTCAGCAATCAAAACGAGGAGTATCTTATTTTAAATTCCTAGCGGTTACCGCATTTATATTAATATACTCTTTTGAACGCATAACATTAATCGCCCGTGGTGTAGCGAGTAGTACGAAGGAATAGTAAATATTTGATCCGGGTTCAAATCCGACCTCGGGAAGACTTTTTCTTTAATTAAAAAAAAATATTAATTATAAATAATATTGTGAGAATAAATATTTAATAGAAAATAAAATATTAAAGTTAAAATGGAATTAAAAATAAAAGATTACAAATTGACGCAATAAAGTCATTGCATATGGTTTCGGTCTCGACTAAAGGTTCGGAACCATGCTAAGTTACGCGTTGGTCAGTAATGCAGATCCAATGCTTACCGACATTGGCGCCAGTGACGTCACACTGCCTGTCTGGTTACAGTGGCCCATACTCTACTGACTACTATAAAACCGACAACAATCATTATCGGGAGATCTTAATTAATGTAATGTCAAGATGGCAAGTTAATGCATCATACATAGTCAATGTCAACTAAGTACTATTATATTTTAATTAATTAATATTGAAAGAGTCTACAGTAGTGTTTAAATAAATGGTCACGAATAATAGTATATTACATAACGAGAGTTGTAAGAAGCTTATTACATGCGAGTAAAAAAGTTGCGCGCGAGCCGTGTAGCGGCGAGCGCAGTAATTTTACAAGCATGTAATAAGCTTACAACTCAAGATGTGTACTATACTTTTTCTACCATTATTTTTGTTTATAAAAATAAAAATTAAATTACCACTATATTTACACTGACAGATTAATAATTTTTAACCTGTCAAAACAACGCCTGTTAATTCGTTTCCATGGTAACTCGACCAACTGACTTACAAGGCGTATGTGATAATTACACATTTTTATAGAACTGAAGCGTAATTTTTTTTATTACGTGCTAGTCATTACGTGTCAGTATCTGTTATGATGCATTTACTTAGCATCCAAATAGTAGGTAATATACAATTTACTAGTAAGAGAGTAGAAAAAGATCTTTACATAACATGTCACGAAGAAATAACTTTAGGACAATATTAATGTAAATTATCTGTATAACTAAATAAAAGACAAATAAATAGTTTTTGTTTTATATTTTTTTATTTAATATGTTGCTACGAATATTTACTAACATAAGGCATACTTATAAATAATGTAGATGATCTGTATAAAAAAAAAATAAAAGACAAATAAATAGTATTTCTGTTCTATTAATTTTTATCACATTATGTTGGTACGAAAATTTGCTAACATAAAACATACAAATATTATTCGACTTCTCAATGATACTAAATTGCTCGACAAATACTTCAAAATCTTATATGCTTTGCCCAAACCAATTACTCTCTCAATATGTATTCTATTGGATGAATTTTTTTTTGAGTGACAAAGCTGGTAAGGCTCAAGCTGGCCAGATTTATTTTTCAAAAATTCTGGCATATTTACAGTCACATCTTTAGATGCTAAAAGTCGTGAATCTGAAAACCTCGATCTGCTAATACTATGTCATTTTTTTCAAGTAATTTAGACAACAAACATCTATAACTAATGGAAACTCTATAACTAATGGAACCTCCATAACTATCGGAAACAAAGGATATGCTTCCTGTACTCGAGATGCCAATTAAAACTTTTAGTGTATTACACGATTTATGTGTTGAGTAAGTAAGTTGCTGTGATACCGGATTTTTTGGTAGATCTATCTTCACCTAAGTACAATCTATGATGACTGCACTAGTACATTGCCGGCCTTTGAACTTAGCATTTTCTTTAGCTACGTTAAGTGGTACCCAGATGTTAAGTTCTCTAAAGTGACAATAAAGAAAGTTAATCCATGTGATAAATATACGGCTAATTCCTCACTTCAATCAATTTTAAATGAAAGTTCTTTATTGATCATATTGCGCCGTAACTTAATAACCGTAAGTAGAAACTCATTTGCTGGAGTTAATATACGAACACTCGTTTTAGATCCCGTTGGATAATATAAGAGATGGTTCACTGCGGGGCCCAAGATATTAAAAACCAGCCAAAAATGTTGAGAGCTATCGAAGCCATAATTTGAGTTCTTCCAAATTAGACTCACATTGCAAATTCTTAATAAAAAATGAATTAAGTGGTATCGTAGTCATATTTGATGCACCACATTTATCTCTAAGTTGATCTTCATGGTCGTCTATTTCAATTGGTGTTGACTCTATTTCAACCTCATTGCAGGGTTCTGTTGGGATTGGGTTCGTTGAACTGATGGATGATAAATGCGATGATTCATTTCTGAGTGCACGTTTTATCATGCGTTCGTTTCTCTGCTTGGCTGATTCTCGTTTCATTTCAGTCCAGCTAAATTGGCTTGGTATAACATCCTTCTTGAGTCTAGGCTTTGCTGTAAAATAAACAAAAAAAAATTGTTCACAAAAAAGTAAGTACTTTAATAAATAAACAACTTACGATTTTTACAGTCGAATCCAGGAGCAATACGTAATGTTTCAACAAAATGTTTATTGCAGATAAGTGCATTTACTGTCGGCACATATGTATCCCTTCTTATTGCTAGAATCCACTTTTTTCTCATTAGAATATCTTTGGGAAACCTGTGTCCTACTGTTCTGGATGAGCACAAAGGCACAACACAACATTGAGGCATTTTAATTTCTCAAATTAAATTCACCGAGCCAAATAAACGCAATATTTACTTACAAATAAATTGATTTGAATTGACGTGACCTCCATACAAGCGCCACCTACGTTAAACTTTTTGAATTAGCTGCCATTGTCGACAACTGTCCGTTCAACCCCCAGTTGACAGATTAAAACAAATTAAACTCGTTTTTCTGCCTCCAAATTGTGCGTCCGTACTGCCGCCCATCGACCAAGGAGTGATAAGTTAAAGCATGCTTTCGGACAGAATTGGTGTACAAAATCATCGAAAAGAGAGAGAATAACTACGATACGAAAGTCAGTATTCTTGACGCTATACTAATGATATTAAAGGCATGAGAATCCGTGCGGAAGAAATCGATCATGAACTATTTTCGTTTTTCCGGCCTAACTACTTGACAACCATCATCAAAAAGAGGAGCTGTCACGTACGGGACATCTCAAGTCAACCACCTATTTGCAGGGAGAAACTCATTGTGATATTTCAGCTCAAATACGTATTATAGTATTTAGCATAATTTTCGTGTGTGAAGCCACAATTTTTTTTGTCTGTGTCACGTACGAGACTCATTTGTCACGTACGGGACTCATTTGTCACGTACGGGACTCATCCGTCACGTACAGGACTCATCCATCACGTACGGGACTCATTCGTCACGTACAGGACTTTTACATCAAACATGTAAACTAAGGTAGATATGACAAATAAAAACTAATATTATTGGTTAGATATGCAAGTTTATTGTTTAAAATACACACAACTCGAACACAACAGTTTAATTTGGCTGTAAAGAAAGTGTTAGATATGCAAGTTTATTGTTTAAAATACACACAACTTGAACACAACAGTTTAATTTGGCTGTAAAGAAAGTGTTGTTTTTATTGACTGTAAAGAAACATAAAATGTCAATACTCATTAAACTGAAATAAATTTGTACAATCCCCTATTATTAACAACTATGGGAGGGTCAATCTCCCGTAATACATCTTCCTTGGAGTAGAAAATGCAGTCGGGTTGTTGAGGCCATTTGAAATCATTTGGTGGACCAGTTGGAACCATTACTGACAACATATTCATTTTCTATGAACATAATTTCTCATGCGAACTCTTTCTCATCATAGGTAACAACTAACCAACTGCTAAGAATAAAATTAACTGAACCTACTAGAGAGACAGGTTTAGGTGTTGATTCCATCAAACAGTGTTTTTTTTGCTAGAAGAGAACCATTACTGCACAGTAAATCATGCTGGAAATTTTCCCAAGAGTTTTGACATGAAATTTCTCTGCTTATGTCTGTGTTTAAAGTTAGGGCTTGTTTTCGATATATATAAATATATATATATATATATATATATAATATATATATATATATATATATATATATATATATATATATTAATATATATATATATATATAAATACTTGAAAAAAATGACATAGTATTAGCAGATCGAGGTTTTCAGATTCAAGACTTTTAGCATCTAAAGATGTGACTGTAAATATGCCAGAATTTTTGAAAAATAAATCTGGCCAGCTTGAGCCTTACCAGCTTTGTCACTCAAAAAAAAATTCATCCAATAGAATACATATTGAGAGAGTAATTGGTTTGGGCAAAGCATATAAGATTTTGAAGTATTTGTCGAGCAATTTAGTATCATTGAGAAGTCGAATAATATTTGTATGTTTTATGTTAGCAAATTTTCGTACCAACATAATGTGATAAAAATTAATAGAACAGAAATACTATTTATTTGTCTTTTATTTTTTTTTATACAGATCATCTACATTATTTATAAGTATGCCTTATGTTAGTAAATATTCGTAGCAACATATTAAATAAAAAAATATAAAACAAAAACTATTTATTTGTCTTTTATTTAGTTATACACATAATTTACATTAATATTGTCCTAAAGTTATTTCTTCGTGACATGTTATGTAAAGATCTTTATTCGTGACCATTTATTTAAACACTACTGTAGACTCTTTCAATATTAATTAATTAAAATATACTAGTACTTAGTTGACATTGACTATGTATGATGCATTAACTTGCCATCTTGACATTACATTAATTAAGATCTCCCGATAATGATTGTTGTCGGTTTTATAGTAGTCAGTAGAGTATGGGCCACTGTAACCAGACAGGCAGTGTGACGTCACTGGCGCCAATGTCGGTAAGCATTGGATCTGCATTACTGACCAACGCGTAACTTAGCATGGTTCCGAACCTTTAGTCGAGACCGAAACCATATGCAATGACTTTATTGCGTCAATTTGTAATTTTTTATTTTTAATTCCATTTTAACTTTAATATTTTATTTTCTATTAAATATTTATTCTCACAATATTATTTATAATTAATATTTTTTTTTAATTAAAGAAAAAGTCTTCCCGAGGTAGGATTTGAACCCGGATCAAATATTTACTATTCCTTCGTACTACTCGCTACACCACGGGCGATTAATGTTATGCGTTCAAAAGAGTATATTAATATAAATGCGGTAACCGCTAGGAATTTAAAATAAGATACTCCTCGTTTTGATTGCTGACAAAATAAGTAGTAGGGGAGCCCAAGCGGGGATTTCGGGATTTACTAAAGCGCGGCAGATTATTATACAGAGAGAATCCTTGTACCCAGTTAAGTACTTCCACCAAATATGAACCCCATATATATGGCCGCCCGTCAAGGATAAAGGATCAGATTAGTAAAAAAAAATTGATCATCTGAAATTCTCGAGCGCGTCAGATTAAGGTAGGGTGAGTTAGTTACATGCTAAAGAGTGTATATTCCACTAATCTGACAATTTGAGAGTGACGCAAAGAAGGGGGAGGGCGACAAAGTTGTAAAAAAAAACGTCATCTCGACATTCTCGAGCGTGGCTAATTTTTTTTTATTTTGAAGGGAATAATTGAAGAATTACAAAAAATATATAATCTGACGATTTCCACAAGCCGAAGTAATAAAAATTCATCGATAAAGTTTAATACGTGCAGCTACGTGATGCCTATATTCCCCTCTCCGCGTTTCTATTCCTCTCTCACTCTTTCTCTATCTCTCATACCGTCCCCACTCTGGTTTCTGTTGCCATGACGCCATGACAGCTGATCACACAAACGCGTTTGTGGCATGATATTGTTTACAACGTATTTCCAACGTTTTTGCTCATTTTGTGATTTTAACATAAGTAAGGTGAATTTAAGTTTATAAATATTTACTATGAGTGATAATAATATAAAGTGTGTATTTTGTGGTGAAGTTACTTTGCAAAAAACAATTAAATTTACATTAGACACATTACAAAAATGTATAAATATTTTAGAATATCGTCGAAGCAAACCGGTTTTCAGAAAATCCCGAACAAGATACGATAATCTTGAACTTTCGAAAGAATCTTCATTACATGAAGTCTATCACGCACAGTGCTACAAATTATTTACTGCAATAAAAATACCACCAGACTTTCAGTTTTTACAACAGCAACAACAGCAAAGTGTAGTGGAATATGATAATGCATCAGAAGTTCAGAGGAATAGCTCAGAATCACATGCTCCTGTTTCTGGAGAGTGCTCCAAGTCACATGTTTCTGTTCCTGGAGAGTGTTCTGAGTCACAAGTTCCTGTTTCTGGAGAGTGCTCCAAATCATATGCTACTGTTGATTCCACATCTACTGAGGCTGTTGGTACATCAACAGATGAGTGAGTTTTAGTATGACTTTATGTAGTAAATATTAAAAAAAAAAAGTTATTGAATTTTTTTTTAGTTAAATTTATAGACCAAAAAAATCATTATTCAAAAAAAAAAACCTAGGGGACAGTAAACTCTAACAACCATAGCTAAATAGTAAGAGTAAGGTAGAAGTAATAACAAACAGAACATCAAGAACGAGTAGACCAATTTCTGAAGAAACTGCAAATTTATAGGTCGTTCTGATATTAATAAAAGAGAACAGGATAATTTCTTGTTCAATATACCAAAATATAAATAAGTGCCTAAGGAAAGAAGTGAAAATAACTATAAATGGTCATTTGTTGCCAAAATATGAAATACTATTCATAACTGTAATCTAAACTTGCTAGCTGTAAAGGGAATATGTCATGGATTGCTTCCTCCAATAAACTATATAAGTAAGAATAATAAATCAGCTAAGGAACAGTTCAGTTATTAGACCAAAGTCTGAAAATATTAAGGAGCTAAGGAGCTAATAAAATATTAAGGAGCTAAAATATTAAGATAAATATTTAAATCCTAATTAACATTAACAATGGAAGACATTCTACTGCCTAGATAACTGTACAACTTGTCATGAAAATGGTGAATTCCGAAATTCATTGAACAACTGTGGCCACTAATTGAACTAAAACTTCGAACCCACGTATTCATTCACCTATACACAGGCAGAATAGTCTATATAATATAGGAATGTACTAAAATTATGCATACTGATTTTCCATATAAATTCCTAATGACTGACTTTGAAAAAAAAAAACATCCCACATAGCAAATCGAGATACACGTTATTATAAACTAGTCATGACCAATAAACTTAATCCAAATACATAAAAATTACAACATTCTTTCCAAACTGGCAAAACAAGTAAGTAAAATGGGAAGAAAGTGATACAACACATAAACATATAGCACAGTACAGTAGCATTACAATATTTAGTTCCATACCAGTGCAACACCTAATATAAGTAAAAATCTCTAATGGCTTTAATAAATTTAATTTATTATAAATAAATACTAATCAAATTATAAGCTGTAGATATTCCAAATCTGGTGATTAATAACAAAAATCTAAGAAAATACCCAAATCGTAACCAAACCGAGCCAAAACAATAACAATCATAGGAATAAGTTAACTTAATAGACATTAAGTTAATCTTCCTCTGAAGATGAAGATGCTGCCTCATCTGTTGTATTATCAGGGAGTAAATCCTTTATATGAAATTGACCAATTCGTCTATTTGTCGAATTGTCTTTTAATTCATATACTAAAGGAGATATTACCCTAACGACAGTACAGGGAACATATTTCTGACAAAATTTAGCAGAAATGGCATTACCTTTATTTGATTTTACAAAATTCCGTTTCAAAACTCGATCGCCCACAAAAAATCGCAAATCTCGTTTCCTCAAATTATACTGATGCTGATTTCTAAGGTAAGAAGCTTTTAACTTCTTCCTAATGTCAGCGAATATTGGAGGTAGGTTTTGGAGATCTTCCATACGGTGAAGTTTCTCAGAAATTTGAGGAAGAGTTGTCGAATTTTCAGAAATTAAACCAAAATAATCACCTGACAATGGAACATGCCTACCAAAATTAACATAAGCTGGAGAACACTGAGTGATTTCATGAACAGAAGTTCGAATGGCTTGAGCAACTGAATGGATGTACTTATCCCAAGCTCTATGATCACTGTAAGTGTAAGATCGAAGAGCAGTAACAATTCTACGATTTACACGTTCAGTGTGGTTAGCCTGCGGATGATAAGCTACATTGTAGAATATCTTTTGGACCTTATATTTACTTAATAGATCTTTAAAAGCTTTAGAACCAAATTGTGGACCATTATCACAAGATACTATTTGGGGAATACCAAATAGTAAGAACACTTGTTCCTCTAAGAACTTCAAAATGGCTGGAGTTGTAGCCTTACGCAGAGGACAAACTAAAGGAAATTTGGTGAAGTAGTCTACAACTACCAAACAATATGTGTTACCTAAATAACTACGTGGATACGGTCCAATAAGGTCTAAAGAGATCATTTGCCACGGAAAATTAATGTTCCTAAACGAACCCATTAGTCCAGCTTGAGGTAAGTTGCTTGGCTTGCATGTTGCACAAACTCTACATCTAGAGATGTATTTCTCAACTGAGTTGTGCAAACCAGGCCAGTAATATAACTCAGCTATTTTACTAAACGTTTTATAAAAGCCAAAGTGACCTGATGTCACATCATCATGAAAAGTTCTTAAGACTTCATCCCTATTTGCTGTTGGGACTACTATCTTCCAATCAGACATATTCGATAGAGATTCAACTGGACTGATAACATGTTTATAGAGGATATTATTCTCCACCTTGAAATCAGGATACCTAGTACGTTCTTGGGTGACATTATGAATCATCTTTCGATACCAATTATCTGGAGATAAAGTGGACAGATCTAAAAGATTGATATCGAATGTACGTGACAACGCGTCTGCAACCACAACACCATTGGCTTTGCGATGAACAATATTATAATCAAAAACAGAAAGCCTACAAATCCAACGGGACAAAACGTTTTCATGGAATGTAACCATAATAAAGAACTATGATCTGTGATGATAGTAAACTTACGACCCTCAAGATAGTACCGAAAGGCATCAAGACCATGGATAATTGCAAGAAGTTCTCTCTCTGTGGTGGAATAATTTTTCTGTGCTTTATTGAGCTTTTTGCTGGTATAAGCTATTGGATGTTCCGAACCATCCTTCATTTGAAATAGTACACCACCTGAAGCAGTGTTGGAACAATCTGTCATGAGATAGAAATGCTCTTTAAAATTCGGAGACGTCATGACAGGAGCACTAGTAAGGGCTTCTTTTATACGCCGGAAAGCATCATCGGCTTCTGAAGTCCATGTAATGGTTTGGCCTTTTTTCCTATTTTTAAGGAGGTCTGTAAGTGGGGATAACAAAGTAGAATAAGACGGCACAAACCGACGATAATATCCACACATGCCTAATATCCTACGGACTTGAGTAGTAGTCTTAGGTATAGGAAAATCCTTGATAGCTGTAACTTTATCAGGATCAGTCCTTAAACCTTTACTATCGACTACATATCCTAAAAATTTAAGACTTGGACGACAGAACTGACATTTATCTAAATTAATAGTCAAATTAGCCTCTTTGAGACGTGAAAACAACTTATCCAAAATTTCCATATGAAGGGAAAAATCAGGAGTAACGACCAAAATGTCATCCAAATAATAAAAAACATAGGGTTCTAACTGAGGACCAATGACTAAATCCATCAGACGACACATTGTCTGAGGAGCTGAAACAAGACCAAAAGGCATAGTGACAAACTGAAATAATCCTTTCCCACTAACTGCAAAAGCTGTATACTTTTTACTTTCCTCACTCAAAGGAATTTGTAAAAAGGCTTTAGATAGATCGATAGAAGAAATATACCTAGCATTCTGAAGTTTACTGAGAATGACGTCTATTCGGGGAATAGGATAAGCATCCCGATTTGTAGTAATATTATTCAACTTTCGACCATCGAAGCAAACCCTAAAAGATCCATCCTTTTTCTTGGTTAACCACAAAGGACTACAGTAAGAAGACGTGGAAGGTTCAATGATATTCAACTCTAACATGGAATCAATTTCCTTTTCCAAGTCAACTTGCCAAGCCTGGGAAATAGGATATTGATATTGTCTAAAAGGTGTGGTATCTCCCACCTCGATAGTGTGAGATATTAAGGATGTACGACCTAACTTGTCTTTCGACGAAAGAGTTGTAAATTTAGAGATCATATTCTCTAGTTGCCTTTGTTCGGAACTAGATAAACTAGTAAAATCCTGAATAGCACTAAGTAAGGACAGATTAAATTGAGAAATAGAAAAGGAAAAATTAGAACAATTTAGAGTGCTATTAAAAGCATTTAAGAAATCCATACCTAAAATTATAGAATTCTGAACTGAGGGAATAATATAGAGTGTAATTTGTTTACATAAATCTGCTACTGTGATTTCAGTTTCAAATTTGCCTGTAATAGACTGAACTGTACCATCTGCAGTAGACACTTGCAGAGAAGAAATGGGCATAATAGAAATCTCAGCATTTTTCAGTAGAGCTAATGAATGTGAACCTATCACAGAAATGTTCGAGCCACTATCTAAAAGAGCTAAACAAGATTGTCCTAAAATCTTAATAGGAAGATAAGGTCTATTATCATTATGTTTCTTCACTAATAATGAATTTAAATCAAAACAATCATTATCTGATTGGTCAAAAATTTTAAATGGTGCTAAACTAAACTTATTGTCTCTACCTACACAATCAGAGGATGCAACAGGCAAACAAAAAGAATCAGAAATAAAAGAATCCTCCTGAATTGTGGTAGACTCTGGTATAGATATTGGAACTACTACACTGCTACTATTATGTCTATTACTAAAATTTGGGAAGATATTTGGGGAAGATAATCTATGTAAATCCGATGTATTATATTGGGAAGTTACTTCTTGGAATGACTTGGTGTGGTGTGTGTTGGTTTTTTGGAGACAACCCCTTTCCCTTTCCGACTGGAAGATGGGTTTGGGTGGCTTGACGTGGTGGGACCAGTGACTTCGTTTGATGTAACGGTTTGATTCCCTGATGGGGGTGTGGACGGAGAAACGCTCAGGGGACGGACCTCCGATCGTTCGTTTCCCGAACACCTAAAACAATTGCGTTTGAGGGTATTTTCTTTACCACAACCGTAGCAGAAAATACGGGTACGAGGGATGCCGCAATCATAAAAAATATGGCCAGACTCACGACAATTCCAGCACACTACAGAACTAATAACTGATATATTACGTTCAGAGCCCTTAGGTTGCCAAGAACGGTGTCTAAAAGAATTTTGATGACCGAAAGAGTCAGAAGAGTGTTTAGAAGTGGTTGGAGGTTGAGAAGACCAAGATAAAGTTTCCTCCAAACGTTTACACTTCTCGGTTATGTCTGCTATACTGGTGATGTCTACTAAAGCTAATTGCTGATGATAAAATAGCAGTAGACATTTGAGGATGATCTTAATCTTTGCAGAATCTGTCAGAGGTGTTTTAAGGCGACTACACATACCCAAAATGTTATTTATAAACATCGTAACAGACACGTTTGGCTTCTGTTTACGATTTTTGATTTGGTCTAGAAGGTCATCTTTAAATGAATATGGAAGAAAATCAGATTTAAGTTTCTGAGCCAAATCAGACCAATTAGAAAAGTTAGTGCGGTTATTCATAAACCACGTAAAAGCTGTGCCTGTAAACAACTCAGCAGAAGCTGCAAAAAGGTCATCTTCACTCACTCCTCTTGATATGCGAAGACATTCCACCCTATCCAAAAAAGAAATTACTTGGTCATAATGACCTTCACCAGAAAATGTAATCCCCCATTTATGAACCTGAACGGGTTTGGGGTGTAGAAATGAGTAAGCTGCTTGGACAGAAGAAATAGGAGTTGACGTAGCAATGAGATTTACTCGTGAATCAAGTTCACCCTCTAGGCTAAGAATTCGGATTGAAATTGAGCGCTTATAAGTTTGCTGCTCCTCATTCGAACAAGACAATAAATGAACACGGCCTGAGAGATGAGCTAGACGTGATATCAGCCTGGAGTATAGACTATCTTGGACAGTCCCTCTAAAATCGGATATCCTTTTAGCCAAATCATCCATAGTCTCATCAATCTCTTCTTGTTGTTCCAAAAAGGGAATACTGATGGCAGAAATTTGTCGAAAGCTCCTATTTCCTTCTTCTTGCCTTAGAGCTCCACGCAATATCTTGCGTTTTAAATCCACATTGGAAGACTCATCAATGGGGATATCCCTAATTCTCAACTCATAGTCCAATTCTTTTACTAATAAATGTTCTACCTTGAATGCAGACATTGTGAAAAAAAAAACAAATAGATGAATAGATAGAATAGACAAGGAGATAATATACTCACACTCCACAAAACAATCGAATAGTAATATAAAGTTTTCAAAAAAAAAATATATATAAGTAAGTATGTACCAACACACCACAAAATCAATCCAAGAATAATCTAAAGTTATTCACAAAAAATTTCAAAATGGTTAAGTAAGTTAAGTAAATATAAACACAATCCTTGAAGCAACTCACAATGGTTTCAACAAGTATATGGTTAACAAATAATTGAATATAAAAAATTCACCAATATTGGCTAATATATATATATATATATATATATATATATATATATATATATATATATATATATATATATATATATATATATATATATATATATGTATAAAAAATAGTAATATCTAAATTAATAAATTCTTAAAGTTCAATAATAGTAAGATAGATAGTTAACTGTACACAATGAGATTAAAAGGTGAGGGTTTAAATATGAATATAAGTAAACTACAGCAATACAAGTATATCTATAAATGTAAATCTAATAAGAAAAAACAATAAATAAATAAAGGAGTTAAAAACAATATGAACAAAGAGCAACAGGAACAAATTAGAAATAATAAAGAATATTTGCAAAGAGGAATATTCTAAGAACGTACGGTCTGAACTGCGCAAAGGCACCACGTTGGGTAACGCCAATGTAACAAAAATGAATGGGCTGGAGCGCCAATATAACAAGAATGAATTGTTTCTAGTGAAACAATGTAATAAGAAGGGTGAGAGTAGGGAAATGTAACAAAAATCTACAGTGTAGCAATAGGGTAAACTCTAAAATGTACCTTGATACACCAACGGATTAATATCTGGAATAACAGAAGATGGAAGGGATTAGATAGAAATAAATTATATAAAAGAAATAAATAACGTGTAAATATGAATATTTAAATATAACAAAAATAATGTTGGCTAGCGACTATGCAGGAGAATGACCACTTGACACTCAAGAGGGATTAGGCCAATTTGCATGCCCTACAGTGACCGTAAGATATAAGAACTAATGACAAGAAATCTACCAAGAAATAAACAGATGAAAGATAAAGTTGCTCTACTGAATGTTTGGGCGCCAGGAAGTTAAATGGTTTCTTCCGAGATATCTTGTATTGCTGAAATATTAAAGGATAGGTACCAAGTGAAATCTTAAATTGTTTTAACCCAACTTTAATAAATACCTTTTTTATGTACAAATTATTTTAAACCCTTATATATAACAATATAACCCAACACCTCTTATATACAATTAACTTATCTATATTTACAATGAAAACCCTGAATATAATGATAAAACAATTTCCCCTCTAATGTACCTGATAATGTGAAATTTTGACTAAGGTTAGGCAATAGTTAAGTATATAATATAAAATGAAATATATAATAATATAAACGTTACAATTATCAAATAAATGAAATACACCTCTCCGGATATGTGTGCACACTATAACCTGATAACGAGAGCTTCCAGGGGAGTTACAATCTCAACCCTTGGTGGACAATAAATGTTTTACTAAATTTACAATGACTATTATTTTAGAAAAAATGAATGTAATTATTATTAAGGATATATTTTGAAAAAAAATTGAAAGTGAAACAAAAGTTAAACCTTGAAGAGGGCGTTAAAAAGTTGCTACAAATATTTAAATAGAAAAAAAAATTAGTTCTTCCTGTTAGTTTCTGCAGGTTTCCCTCGAGATCCTCTGGGAGAACTAGCCGCAGGTGGGTGATACGCCAAACCTGGACACCATATAAAAAAAGGAGGTACTTTTAAATTAAGTCCTTGAAATTCTTCTTAACCCATTAAATAAAAATTACTTCTTGTATTCCAATTCCCAAAAATTAAATAAAAAGTTTTTTCTTCCCAGACCTGCACTGGATTCCGGACGTTGGCTAAAAAAAAACACAGTTGTGTTACTACAAATCCTTTGTTCATACAAGAAAGTAAAAAAGAATCAAGAAAGGTCAAAGTTGCTTTTAAATTGACGCAAAAACTATGGTTTCTGAAAAAAAAAATAACCTTGGAATTTAGATTTGACAATGTTTTAACGGATATATTAAATAGATGATTTTTACGGAAGCTATATAGATCATAGAATGGGACAAAAAACAAGGAAATATTAGCCGGTTTAAACGGTATGGAATTGAAATAGATAATTGTTGGCTTTCATCCTCGTAAAGAAATAAAATTTGATGTTATTATAAAAATTTATTACTTGTAATCTGTTTAGGTATTTATGAAATGAATGAAATAGTACATAGAAGATAGCAGATAGATAGATAGGTGGATCAGACTATATTTTGAGAGAGGATTATAAATAGATTTAAATTTCACCAACAATGGCGGATGATATGACGTGTTTTTACATATAATTTATTTGTAATTTAACTCACCGACTGAGAGTGATCCCAACTTAATGTATTTTCACCAAAAACAAAACAAAATAAAATAACCAACTGTTTTTCTTCCACAAAATAACAGCTTCTTCGAAATAAAATAAAACTTAAACCAAACTCTGAAACGTGGACTCTCAGTCGCCTTGAACACGTCTGTTCAATTCACGGACTTCCAAGCAAGTGCCGGTCTGATGGCGCTGCAGCTGTTATGACGATCAGAGCCGTAGGCAGAGGGCGTGATTTATTGCCAACTTTTAAAAATAAAATTTACCGAAGTTATTCAAATGTTTGGTTTAAGAATATTTCAAAATGAATTTAATTTGTAATTAAATTAAAGGATTCCAGTGACGAAGCAGTAAATGGGTATTTAAGTAACGGACTCGTTACATACTAACAAACGAATTTTGTGAAAAATGCGCACTATTTGACTGTAACACAAGTAAACGCAAACAGACAACTGTACTTGTTGCGAGCTACTACGCTACTAGTCACAGTAGTCATAGTCAAGCCGCTGCGATGTTCTCACTAAGCGCGGAACAGTCCATGCATTGACAACAAGGGAGTAAGCTTGGAGGAGTGCGCCATTAATAAGCAATAAGCAAGCATGACTGAAAGTCGAATCAAGTTTTGTAACACATCTAAAATAATAAATTAATATGTAGAAATGCATCGGGTATGATTACAAACCGAACAGACTTCGTTTATGTCTATAGAATCTCACGAAAAATACCTCATTTTGCCCATTTTCCCCAAAGTTTAGGCTTTTTGCGCGATCTCAAAATATACATAAAAATGTTCAAGAATATATTTTTCGAGCTAAATACACCTCAAAGAATATGTTTTAAGCTATTAGAATAAAAAATATTCATTAGAAATATTTTTCCCATGACTTTAAAAATGACCGTTTTTTTCAAATTTTTTCAAACTTTAGGCCTATTGCGCGATCTTAGGATATTAAAATTTTTTTTTTTTATTTTTTCTGTTTTAAGAATGCCTATGCGCAAGTTTTCCGCACTATTAGAAATTGATATCGTAGAAAGTCGTTTTTTCACTCCACCCTAATGGCCAAATCTAAGTCTACTGATGGTAGTTATGTATTTGCGAGGGAGGACGAAATTCTTATACCAAGGTTGTTTTGGAATAATTGGTTGTATCAAACTGTATTGTGTTGTTGAAATACTACAGTACTTTTCCCAGTGTTCTCTCCAGTTGTTCATTTGTTTAATTCTTGAATAAGCAAAATCATCTATAATGCAAGGTTGATAGTTGGTAAGTGTTCCATAAAGGATGGAATTTTTTGCTAACTGGTCCACGTGTTCATTATATGTAAGTCCTGAATGTGCTTTGATCCACATCAATTGTATTTTTTGGGTGTATTTATTAATTTCAAATAAGCAATTTTTAATTAAAAAAATGTATGGATTAGAAGTACTACAGGGTAGTTGCGGTTTTTGAATAGCTGTAAGTACAGATAATGAATCAGATAAAATTACTGCTGAACTATACGATGCCAATTTAAAATACTTTAAAGCCTCGTATATGGCCACAGCCTCAGCACTAAAAATAGAGAAATTTGTGGGCAGCTTTAACATTTTTCCTATAAATTTATCTGGAATATAAAAGGCACAACCAGTACCCTTTGAACTTTTAGATGCGTCTGTATAAATACAAACAGATTTTGGCCAATTTGTCAGATAATTGTTTAAAACAATACGACTTATTAAAGGGTTCTCATGATAAATAGGTTGTATTATATTTACTTGATCCAGTAACTCAAAGAAATCTTTAAAATGTACTACTTTGTTTGCAACTATAAGTTCAGTATCTTTATTTGCAGTATTTCGAAATGCTTCGCATAGCGGTGGAGAATTCTTGTGAGTCCAATATTTATTTGTTAAGTCGAAATAATTTAAAATACTAATATCTGTATATAAACAAGTGTTGTAGCAACAAACTTTAAGAAGAAATTTTTGACTAAGATATTCTGTTCTAAATTTACTGGGCGATTCCATTGTCTCAACATAAAGTGGTTCAATAGGGGTAGATCTCATAGCACCAATGCAACACCGCAAAACTGTGTTTATAAAAACATCTATGCGACGTAAAATATTGTTACTAGCGGAGCCGTAAAGTACAGAGCCATAATCTATAATGGACCTGATATAAGAACGATAAAATAGAAGACACGTTTCAACATCTGCACCCCACCAAGTTTTTGAAATTGATTTTAGAAAGTTTAGTGCTTTATTACATCTATCAAGCATAAAATCAACATGCAGTTTCCAGGTCAGTTTTGTATCCAAAATCATAGCCAAATATTTTATTGAGTTACAGAGAGGAAAATAATTATCATTTAATTTTATTTGTTCTCCTTGAGGCAAGTTATGTCTAGTGAATATACAAATGTTAGACTTGTTGTTTGCCAACTCAAAACCATTTTTTTTAAACCACCTACAGCAATGTTCATGAATACTTTCCAATGTGTTTAAGCCGTTATTGTAACTTTTAGATTCTGTATAGATACAGAAGTCATCTGCATATTGTATTGTATTACATGAAATTTTTTCGATACTAATATTATGAAAATCGGCTGTGTAAAGATTAAATAGAAGTGGACTTAAAACTGAGCCCTGTGGAAGACCCGAACTATTAAGACGTGGTCCAATGAGTTGATTGTTTTCCTTCCTAATATATATTTTCCTGTTTAAGTAGAAATTGACAATATTTTGGGTTAGGAGGGAAGGTATTTGGAATTGATGAATCATTTTTTCTTTTAGTATATCTAAATTAACACTGTCATATGCACCTTCAATATCCAAACATAAAAGTGGTACATACGTATTGCGAGAATATGCATTTTGAATGTGAGTTACTACGGTAGCGAGTGCATCCAAAGTACCACATCCTTGTCTATAACCGAACTGAGAATTTGGAAGTAGTTTTTTCTCACTTATCCACCATTCGAGTCTTTTATCCTTTGTCCATTTATCCTTTCTAATACTTTGAGAACACAAGACATAAGTGAAATTGGTCTGTATGATTTTGAGAGATTCGGATCCTTCTTTGGCTTTAAAATTGGAATGACAATAACTTCTTTAAATTCATCCGTACCTGCAGAGAGAACTTCGTTAAATATTTCCAATAAGAGATCTTTAGCGGTTGGAGGAAGCATATCAAGCATAGGATACTTAATGTGGTCATAACCGGGACTTGTGCTAGGCCGATTATTTAAAACATAGCTTAGTTCTGTCTGTTTAATCGGTTGAAGTAAAAAATGGCTTTTGTCGGTCACTATTTTACTAGGTTTATTAGGCGTAGATATCACTGTTGGAGGAGCAATTATGTCAAAAAACCCTTCTATCCAAATATCTTCAAAAGATTTTTTTTTGTAGGTGATTTTCTGTATAACTTTCTAGCTTGCGTCCAAAGTACTGAGGATGGTATTGATTTATTGAGAGAAGAAACCCAATTGACCCAGCTTTGTTTCGCAATACTTTTTAGTTGTTTTTTTGTACTTGCCATGTTTGATTGGCTCTTTAGATAGTTCTCAAAATTACGTTCTTTTTTATAATTCATGAGTGAAAATTGCCGGTTTTTAATAATCGTGTCACATTCAGAATTCCACCACGGTGGAGGGTTTCGAGTTTTTGGCCTAAAAGGTTTATATTGTGGTATTGCAATGTGAGCAGCATAATTTATACCATTCATTAAATGTTCATATTTGCTTGATGTGTTTTTTGGAATTTCAGTATTTTGATTCAAAAAGTTTTGTACTAAAGAAGTATATAAAGGCCAATTAGCTTTTTTGATGTTCCATTTATTTTTCGGTAATATTTTTTCTGTTTCGGCTTTAATGCAAATATCCACCTGTATAACAAAATGATTTGATCCTAGAGTGTCTGAAGAGATAGACCATTCAGTCTTACTAACAAGATCAGGACTGCAGAAAGTAACATCAGTCATTGAGTAATTCTGGTTAGGTTGAGTTAGTATTGTTGGTTGTCCATTATTTAAAACTGTAAATTCAAGATCATCTGCCATTTTAATCAGCTGTACTTCCATATTGTACTGAACCCAATATTGATGGGCATTAAAATCACCTCCTATGATAACTGGTTTTTGTAACTGGGAAAATATATTTATCCAATCATTTATTGTGCATCTTATTTTCGGGGCTCTATATAGTGACATAAAACTAACTTGATTATTCCCATATTTAATTTTTACAGCACATAACTGTATTTCATTATTGTAATTATTATTGTTAATTTTTAGTTCAGTAAAACAAATTGATTTATTTATAAGTATAGCAACTCCACCATAACCATCCAACCTATCATTACGAACAAGATTATACCCATTAAAATCATATAATACATTTTTTTAAAACCATATTTCACTAATAAGAGCTATGTCTATTTTGTTAGTTACTAAATAATGCATCATGCTATTTTTATTTGAGACAGCAGAACGAGCATTCCACTGTATTATTTTTTACTTAGGTTGACAAGACATTTTTTATTTAGTATTAATCAAAGTACCCTGTATTGAAATACCTGTTCAATATTATTGACTATTAATTGTCTATCTATAGACCGTATATCATCAAAAGTTTGTATACTTTGTAAAAGCTGATATATAAAAGTTGAAAGACTTTCAGTTACATTTCTTGTAATTTCAATGTTTTCATAATTTGGTACAATTCGATTAACAGGTAAAGGTTTCTTAGGTCCAAAAACAAAAGGAAACATTGGTTTCTCAGTAGACGACTGTGCAACTGGTGAATTAACTTTTCTTTTTTTATTTGTTTGAGATTTAGTGATGTTTAAATCAGTGTGAGTAAAAGCAGAATTTGGCTTGTGTGAAACTGGTTTAGATATCGGAATATTTTTGCTAGTTGTATGCAAACTAGGTAAATCCCTTTCATATTCTGCTAAGCATTCAAAGGAATTGTTACTGACAAAATTTGAATAAGACTTTTCACAGTAATTACGTGCTTCTACAAAAGATACGTTATTTTCAGCCATTACATTTTTAATTTTTTTCTGTTTTTCATATTGGGGGCATTTATTGGATATTGACAGATGTTTCCTACTTTTACAATGAATACAAAATACATTTTCTCTATTACAATTATGACATTTTTCTTTAATTTCACTACATTGAATACACCGTTCTTGTGTACTTTTACACTGTTTGGATACATGTCCAAATCTAAGACATTTATAACATTGAACGACTTTTTCAATATACTGTGCAACAGGACAAAAAACCTTATTAAAAGAAACATAATTCGGCAGAACGTTGCCTTCAAATGTGATTATTAGTGTCTTTTTATCTATGTATTCAACTTTATTATCATTAATAACTTTACGTTTAGTTCTATATATATTAATAACTTTAGAAGATGACTCTATAGTATTTATTAAATAATCTACGTCATACTGAGTATCCACGTCCCGTACTAAACCCTTGACTTCCAACAAATGATTAGTTATGTCCGCCTTAAGATTTTCCAATTTTAGAGCTTGATTATTTACTAAATTATTGGCTTCCAATAAAGACTTTAATAAAACCTTGATACGATTTCTACCTATGCTTTTAATTTCTAAAATATTTGTTAGTTTTAATTTTTTGAATAATATGTGACCAACAGTCATCGGATGTAATCTACCTAAATTTTCAGCATTTACTTTTTCAATATATACCAAAATATTTTTAATATTGTACTTATCTGAGCGTAAATTGAAGGTCTTCTTTTCCGGTTCCATGATAGCTCCTACACTGTTGACATTTTTTATGGTCATGCTTTGGTTATCAGTTTTTTTTAAATGTTCTTCACTATTATCTATTAACATTTGCGTCAACGAAGACGTCCCTGCACTACTGTCCCCCATACCATAAATAAGTGTGTGTGTGTGTGTTGGTTGGTATATTGATTGCAAAAGCCGCAGATTTATTAGGATAATCATATTAGCATTTCTCAAAATATCATTATTGGCTTCTTCTTCTTGTAGTGCCTATCCGTTTCAGATGTTATGCATTTTGCACAATACTGCAAATATCTATAGATATATTATTAATATGATCTCAATAACGTAAGTTTTTACAACCTTTACACTCTTTATAGGTTCAGAGGATGCTTTACTAACAGTCACACTTTATTTTAGTTTTTTCCTGATGATAAAAATTTTCGAAAGCTTAATAAAGCCCAATAAACCTCATATATATATATATATATATATATATATATATATATATATATATATATATATATATTATAGATTTTTCAGCCAGGACATCGTTCACCCTCCTGGTCCTGGTTTTCCTTCTACTTTTCCTGATGTGACGAAGGTATTAAATTATGGCTGCTTTGTAATTTTGCTTAGCATCATTATTGGCTTGACAACCCTTTTTGTTTGGCTTTTGGCCTGTCTAATAATACACCATTCAGATATATTTCATGATTTGTTCATCCAATTTTTTATTTTTAAAATTCAAATGTCTCAGACCACAGTTCATTCTCCTTACCTATTTTATATAGGTGTTTTAAATAGTAATGTCCATTTACCATTTTACAGAAAACAAAATATATTAATATTTTTGATTATTTTATTACTCTTCATTATTTGCCTTCGAGATTTCTTTTGATGATACCTTATCAGCCACTTCTGATCCTCGTTTCTTGCAGCATCTTTGCTTATGCCTCACAATGGTTCTGGGCCTATAAAGGTGATTCACTAGCCTTGTGCCAAAAAATATGTTCCTTCATTTCCATGCCCCCATAATTAAAGTTATTATCTTTTATTGTTGAGATCTTTGCAGTTCTTTACCAGTTTTGATTTGGTGTGCTTACAGGTATTTATTTACTTTAATTATTGTTATATTATATATATATATATATATATTATATATATATATATATATTTATATATATATATATATTATATATATATATATTATATATATATATATATATATATATATATATATATATATATATATTTAGTTCTGGTTCAACAACCCTTTTTGTGACTTCGTCTGTTCCAGAGTTTCTCCATTCTGATCTAATTTGTGCATTTTTCTCTGATTTAGGGTGCTTTTGCTTGGTATTTCTCCATCATCTGTTCTTTCCATATGTCCCATCCAACGCAGCCGTCCTATTTTAATAAATGTTATGATATATGGATTGTGATATTTTGTATAAGTCAAAGAAATCTTTCCATTCCATTTCTTTTGTGACTCCATTCCAGTTGGATTTTTCTTTCAAATGTGGCTAATTGTCTTTCATCACTTTTAGAGAGTATCCAGGTTTCTGAACCATATGTGAGTACCAGACTTATAAAGAGTTTTATATATTTGGCATTTTGTTTTTCTTGTGACGTTATCTGATCTTAGTTGCCTGTTATAAGCTATAGTACCATTAATTGGCAATGAAAATCCACCTCTTTCCTTCCTCTGCAATGTTATCAGAAGTTACCAGGGATCCCAGTATCCAGGGATCAGAAGTATGTAAAATTTTTATGCCAAATATAAAATTAATTACTCACTTAAAATAATCTATATTTAAAAAATTTATATAAGCAGATATATTACATACTATGTACAATATAATTATATATTTTATATAACACATATTAAAATGATTTCAATATGTTAAAAAGGATACAACTTAAAGGGATTTTTATATGAGTTTGTTGTTCATGAATTTCATGAAGCCATCACAATGTGGGTTCGACTCTGAAATAAAAGAGAGAAAAAGATTAGTAAATTGTTAAATAAATTAATTTTGACTTACCTGGTATAGTGTTATTAATTTCTGAATAGTATAGTTGGCCAGTGTATAGGTGAATCATCTAAACCTTAAAAAGAACAAAAAAGAAGAATTCTTAAAAAAATATTTAAACATAGAAATTTTAAAAACGTCGGAAATAAACTGTCAAGCAAGTCGTTGGGAGCTAAATTAATAGAGGTTTTGTTATAAGAAATTACAATGATGTGGAGATGAAAAGAATAAATTATATTACTAGACTAAGTTTTATATCTAAACATTTTTTTTATAAATTCCCAAATTAGATGTGATTAAAGTGATTATGAGAAAGTAATGTGGCTTAACAAATATGTCAAACAGGACAGTTTTATGGTTTAAAATATTTAAATAGAAGACAGAAAAAAAAGAACGTTGTTTGCTGTTAGCAACGGATAAGAATTGGTTTTTTTTTTTTAGGAAGCCGACGAGGATTTTTTGACGAAGGGGAGCCCTGAAACTGTGGAATAGGTCGGGAGTGTTTTTTAACTCGTCTAATTAGAATTTAGTTTTTCCACAGTTTCCACAGCAGAGATATTCAGAATTTGTTCCAGAGAGTAAGAGAAACAATTTCACTTATAAATTATATTGGAGTATAGAAATGTCATCTAAGTTGAGAAAATTAAAATTCATGAATTAACATAATTGCGATAGGCCTTAAAAATTGAAAATATTAATGATCATTAAATTAAAAATAGAATAGTACGTACCTTAACTTCCGAAGAGAGGATTGATATTCCAGTTTCACCGATTATTTTTGAGCAGTTAGTTTCCTTTAAAGAAATCAGAACTGTTTTAAAGTGAGGTTAGACAATAATTTTGGGGATCATTTGAAATTTTGATTATATTTGAATGCAAGTTTAAAGTCAGCGGAGTAAAGTGTTCAGTTTCTTTTTCTTTATAGTTCATTTAAACACTTTATAAACTTGCAATATTTATTTAGTTTTTAGGTACTTGTAGAGAGTCTCCACATTTTGTAATACATTTTTATTGTCACGTCACTAAACCACGTTAAGATTTAAACGATTCCTATTTTTGTAAATTTTTAAAGGCAACCGAAGTTGCAGACGAATTTTATTGTTTATATTAAATTTGTTCAATATTAATAAATAACGTGCTTCATTTGGGTTAATTTATCAAAAGTCTAAAGTAAATTTTGGTTTAATTTCTTTTGGAACTCTACCAGGAGACTACAGAGTCGACGTCACACAGTGACAGATTGCTTAGAACACATAATTGAGCTAGCCGAGTATTAAATTAAATATTAAACGAATATTAAATTAAACAAAGAACCACATATTTTAAAAATTACAACATTTATTATAACTAAAAATAAAATTAATAAAATACAACTTTTTCAATATATATATATATATATATATATATATATATATATATATATATATATATAATTATTATAAATTTTTTATATTGTATATAGTATGTAACAATATATCTGCTTGTATATATTTTTGAAATAAAGAATATTATTTTAAATGTGTAATTAATTTTATATTTGGCAAGGAAGGGTTTTGATAGGAATAAACACTTATTTACAACTTAACACAAAAGGGAAACTTCTTGTACTCAGTAAAGACATACTTGCTTAAGTTGTCTGAGTATAGTGAGTGAAAAACCCTCATTTATTTTATATTAAAATATAAAAAATACATTTTGAGAAATAAAATAAAGAATATAATCAAACATAATACAAGTATTCAATAATGCATTCTTAAAATAGATAAACAAATGCACACAAATTGCACTTAATATATACAGTACCCGCCACGCTAGTAGACACACGGGCACATTGAGCTGATACAATCCTGGGCCGAAACACTTGTTTCACTGTTTATGCCGAAAAGTGGACAGATGAGAAAAGTAAACAATGAGACTAGCAAAACTTGCTTAGTTAGTTTAATTTAGTTTAATTCAGGTCGAGTATTTGTAAAAAAAGAGTTCTATGGATATGTTTTGTTTTGATATTATTTTACTCATTAAACCTATCAGCAAAACAATTCTAATTTAATATAATTATTGTAACTTCATAAAAGGCGTGAAATATTAATGATACTTTAAAAGTTTGTATTTTAAAATAAGTGTACATTATACTATTTTAATAAAAAAAAACATGTTTTCGAGGTGATTTATTTTATACCAAATTGCAAGTAATTAATCAAAAAAATTATGAAAAGTTTATTTTTTAAAACAAAAACAACGAAATTCTTCCAAACTAAAAATATAATTCAAGAAATATAAAATAATACATAAATATACATAAATAATACAAACAAAATATTTACAAAACATGCTCAAAAAGTCCACCCTCCTGGGCAAGGCAGTAACCCAAACGGTCATAAAAACTTGACCGTACATTAGCAAGCATGTTAGGGCTAATATTTTGGAATGCACGTTCAATTTTTAATTTAAGTTCTTCCAAATTACTAGCTCTGTCATGACCATAAATAGATGATTTGACATGTCCCCATAAGAAAAAATCATTGGGTGACAGTTCCGGTGATCTCGCTGGCCACAAGATAGTTCCTTGTCTTCCGCATATTAGACGATTTGGGAAGGTAATATCTAAATATTGCCGCACCAAAGCATTGTTATGTGCAGGGCACCCGTTATGTTGGAACCAGATGTCATCAAATCTGTCGCCAGCGATTCTATGAATTTCCGGAACAATTTGCTGCTGTAGTAGGTCCAAATACTTTGCTCCAGTTAGGTTTCCGTCTATAAAGAATGGTCCAATCATATTATCTCCCAAAATTCCACCCCATACGTTTAACTTTCGGGGATACTGTGTACGCACTTCGAAAAAACGATGTAGATTTTCCCGAGACCAATAACGTACGCGGGATGAATTATGACGATTTAGTACTGGAAATGTCGATTCATCCGTAAAAACAATATTGTTGAGAAAATTATCGTCATGGTTAGCCTTTTCCATTACCGTTTCACAAAACTCCATGCGTCGAATATTGTCCTCAGGAAATATTTCATGACTTTTTTTGATTTTATATGATCGATAACGATTTTTCTTCAAAACTCTTCTAACTGTAGTAGCACTTGTGCCTACTACCTCAGCAACTTCATTGCAAGACATTGTAGGATTTTCATTGACACACGCACAAATCATCACTTGTTTCTCTTCCTGATTTTCATCAAAAACAGGATTACGCTTGTGACTACGAGGGTTGACGCATACCTGACTTTCAAAATTATTGACTACACGCGATACCGTTTTTAATGCAGGAGTTGGACGGTTTTCAAATGCACCGGCAAATAATTCCTGTATTTGTCGAAGCGTAATACCTTGGTAATACCATTTGACAATTTGAACTTTTTCCTCAGTTGAATATTCCATAATTAAAAATATATTTTTTTTCAATGGAAAAACAATAGTTTCAACAATTCTGAATAGTTTCGCTACCCACTTGATTCTCCGCAGAAATCAGTCATAAATGAAATGCCATACGCCGCTATCTGTGATCGACGACTGACGACTGAAGTCACATGTGAGAGCGGGCCGGATTAGCCCAGTGGATCAAATAAGCCAAGCAATTAGGTACCCATGTGTCTAGTCGCGTGGCGCTTACTGTATATATATATATATATATATATATATATATATATTTTGTTATGATATGTAAAATCGAGAAAAATATTGGTTTGTCTAAAATATTTCAAAATTCAAAAACATTAAAATAATTCAGATAAGTAGGATAATACCCAACAAACATTTCGAAGAAGGAAAGTATTTAAAATTTTTGGATTACCTGTATTAAACAAAATGTAAGCTATGCATAAATTATTTCCTTTGTTATACTATACTTGAGTGACCCGCATAATTTTAAGTGAAATCCAAAGACAATTGAACCGGGTTTTTCCAAATACATTAACGCAGCGATTAAAGACAATAGAAGAGATTTAGAAAGAGGTTTTTGTTAGTTTTTAAGAATTATAGAAAAATATTATTTGTAAATAAGTTTTAGGAAATTTTATAATTATAGGTAAAAATTTGTTTGTTATCGGAATGAAAGAATGGGGAATTGTGACGAGTTTTGATTGGCGGAGATTGAAAAAGGTGGGATAGGTATGTAGGAATGAAAGTTTAGCTAGATTTCGGAGGAAGAAAAGATAGTCAGTTGGTTTCCAAGGGTGCAAGGCGAACGGCCGTTGTTCTCGGGTAGTTTCCCAGAGGTAGGAAGCAGTAGCAGTGAAAGTTTGTGAGTTTTCGTGTAGTTAGTGTATCTGACAGAAGCTGATCCAGTAAAATATTGTAAGTCATATTTTTCTACTTATATTCCAAGAGTCACTGTTCAGGCCAACGAGAGATTCAGTTTATCGTAAAGAAAAGATATTCCAAGAGTCATTTTTCACTCAGGCCAACGAGAGATTCAGTTTATTGAGAGAAGAAGAAGCTAGCATAATTTGAACGATTCGTGCATTTGAAGGAGATCATTAAGGACGAGATACTTGCAATAATTTATTGTAAGATTGCTGATTACTTAGGGAGCGGCCACGAGTAAATAGTATAGTCTACAAATAACAAGGATTTGGACCACTCATCATCAGAGAGAGATAGTTTTGTTTTCTGCAGTTTTTCTTTCATTGATAACACAATTTTTACACTTAATTTAGAAAGGATATAAATATTTTGATTAGGAGATTTAGAGTAATACTTGGATTTTGAGATTTCAACTAATATTGTTTGTACCATTAATTTTGATTGTTCACGTACGTAGAACAAAATTTTGAGAATTATTATATGAGATTTTGTTTATTGAAAACTTTTGAGTGTGAATTATTTCATTATTTTTATTTCAATATATAGTGTTAGATCATATGTGTTTTTTATTATTCCGGTATTCTTTGGACCTTACCTTTCACATGTAATAGCATAGATATTGAAGCACGAATTTAACCCTGAGATAAAAGAATTAAAAATTGTGATAGAGTCATAATCATATCATTTAAATAATTTTAATTAATCAAAAAAATTAATTAGCTAATTATTGCTTGGCGCACCAAGACTTGAAATATCACAATAACTGGCTTCCAAAACGTGGGGCTTGAAAATATCGCAGCTTTACATGTGAAGGAAGGGAAAGAGATCTGGAATAAGTACAGGTGATCCAGAGATAAAAACATATAACATTGAGGGAATTTGAATTTGAAAGTATTTTGAAAATTTTTTCCAGTGGATATAAATTTGATTTATTGATTGATCGTAGTTAGTTGATATTTACTGCTATTGAATTATTTGATTTTATTTTACCAATCGTACATTTGATATTTATTTTGAATTATTTGAATTTTACTGATTGCATATTTGATATTTGTCGTGAAAATTTATTACAATTGGGGAGAAATATTGTCGTGTTCTGCAACATATAGAGTGTTGTAAAATTTCACATTTGGCGGGGACAAAAACAGTAACGAAAAGAAACAACATGTCGACCACAAGGAGTCAAAGCAAAATGCAGGAAAGGAAGGAGGATAACAGAGAAGAGGAAACAATTGTTGAAGAAGGATCGGATAATGAAGGAAATGTTACAATAGTTGAGGAAAGAAAAGAAACAGGGATGTTAGAAAAATTATTAGCAATGATGCAAATACAGACAGAAACAATAGAGAAAAACTACAAAGAAACATTACAGCTAATACAAGAATTCTCACAAACAATAGATAAAAGCCACAAAGAAACATTACGAAAAATAGATGAATTTTCAGAAACAATAAATGAAGCATCAAAGAACTATGAACAGAAATTAGAAGAAAATGATAGGAAAATGGAAAAGCGTTTGGACAAATATAAAAATGAAGAAAAAGTCTGTTTAAAAAAAGTTAGAGAAGAGAGGAAACTAGAGATGCAGAGAGAAGAAATAGAAACTAAAATGAAAGATATTAAGACTGTCCAGAAAAAGGAATTAGAACAGTTAGAAGAAAAAATTGAAATGGCGTTACAAGAAGACAGGAAAGAAATAGAAAGGAAACTTAAGCAAAATGAAAAACAAATGGCAGAAATTGAACTAAGAGGAGTAGAGAGAAAAGAAGTTATCATCCATGGAACTAGCGAGGCGAAAGTACAATTTGGCGGGGATATTAGAAAAACACACCCAATACCGCTTATTAAAAATTTGAAAACCAAATTGCAACATGTTAAATGTGTTGACGATTGCAAAGAAACTATTAGAAACCATCTGAAAGAAGGAGCAGCATTATGGTATGAAAGCAAAGAAGATGAGTTTAAAATTTGGACAGATTTCGAAAATAAATTTCTCAACTATTTACGGTTGAAAAATAAACAGAGGAAAATAAACCAAGAGCTACTGAATGGAAAATATCACGAGAAATGGGAATATCTGAAGAAAGCCAAGTGGAGAAAAAGTATGAACATATTTTTAAAGTTAAAAACTTGGAAAAATTTAAGTCGAAAACATATCCAGATCCCATATAAAGATAGGCAATATACGGTGTATTTTAACATTAACGACATTTATCAGTATCATAAGTAGATTTTAATAACATAGTGAAATAATTTGATCCTAGAAAACTTTTGTCATTTTTAAAATTTAACAAAAGGTTTTCGGCAGATTAAATGGCGGGGATTTGTTATGATATGTAAAATCGAGAAAGATATTGGTTTGTCTAAAATATTTCAAAATTCAAAAACATTAAAATAATTCAGATAAGTAGGATAATACCCAACAAACATTTCGAAGAAGGAAAGTATTTAAAATTTTTGGATTACCTGTATTAAACAAAATGTACTATGCAAAAATTATTTCCTTTGTTATACTATACTTGAGTGACCCGCATAATTTTAAGTGAAATCCCAAAGACAATTGAACCGGGTTTTTCCAAATACATTAACGCAGCGATTAAGGACAATAGAAGAGGTTTTAGAAAGAGATTTTTGTTAGTTTTTAAGTGTTACCAGATACGGACGCGTCACTTGAACCAGTGCGCATCCGGATCTGCTCATTTCGCACCTCTACGCCTTCTGATTGGCTCCGGACGTTATCCTATTTTCTGATTGGTGAGTTGCCGGTCACGCCCTTTTTGCACACCTCACCAAAGGACGAAAATAGGATAAAAGAACGTGCACAATCTCCAGAAGGCCTATTCGGTTCTGAGTCTGAACTAGCTAAGACCTATGGTTGGGGAATACCCATTTATGTTAAATCACTAGTTCTTTTACTCGAAACCTTGGTTGAGAATTAGACTTCTCAACCGCTCCTTGTTCCAACTGAGTATTATCTCAATATTCTCTTAGAATATTGTTTTCTTGGTATCTTATTTATATACTGTTTCTTTCAGGTATTATTTTATCCATTTCACTGTTGATATTTTACCTTTGCTTATTTTATATGTACCATATTTTACTTATTGCTGTGCACTTGGAATTTACCTATTATTTGCTACTTAACCTAACGTATACCTATATATATATATATATATATATATATATATATATATATATATATATATATATATATATATATATATATAATATATTATTGATCTGAATTTACTTGTTATTTGACACATTTTACCTGTACATTTATATGCTTGTTTCCTCTGTCGCAACGCTGTTGCTCCAGGGCATTTTAATACTAATTATATCTCTTTTCCCAGCATTTCGTATTTTCTACTTTAACCTTTCTCTTACAGCTTATTTTACTGATCGTATTTCTAGTTGGTATTCTATTTACGTATCTAAATATAAATATATATTTGTGTGTATATTATTTGCTATTCCTACAGTTCTTAATATCACCTTTTCTTCACTCTTCTACTTGCATACCAATTATACCTATTTTGCACATACCCTTGTTTTACCTTTGTTGTAGGCACCTCGGAGGTCCTCCACGTGGCGAGTCGCGTCAGTTCGTATTTCTGCTTTGCCCTAGTGGCATAGCTACAACACACACTCTCTAAAGCTTGACCAGTGAGTTGTCAACCTGTTTCATACGTTTACTAAGACGGTTTCCGAATTATTTTCCGAAATACAAACTTAGTACAACGTACTATAAGCAGGCAACTCGGAACAAGCAAGAAGTGTGTTTTCCAGCCATAACTACGGTCACACACGTCATCTAGAGAAACCTCGAGGCACGTCTTGCAGAAGGGAAGAAAGTGACGAACTGACGCCGATGAGCAAAACTCTTTAAAAATAAATAAAACACTCCGAGTTTTCTTTATTCCTTTCCTGTATTTCCTTTGTCTTCTGACTACTGTTTCAGCCATATGGAATCACAGCGCATACTACGATCGTCCGCCTTAGCGGACAGAGCGACTGAGGGCGATCCACAGCCTTCCGTGGAACCGACTCAGCGACATAAGAATTATAGAAAAATATTATTTGTAAATAAGTTTTAGGAAATTTTATAATTATAGGTAAAAATTTGTTTGTTATCGGAATGAAAGAATGGGGAATTGTGACGAGTTTTGATTGGCGGAGATTAAAAAAGGTGGGAGGTATGTAGGAATGAAAGTTTAGCTAGATTTCGGAGTGAAGAAAGATAGTTAGTTGGTTTCCAAGGGTGCAAGGCGAACGGCCGTTGTTCTCGGGTAGTTTCCCAGAGATAGGAAGCAGTAGCAGTGAAAGTTTGTGAGTTTTCGTGTAGTTAGTGTATCTGACAGAAGCTGATCCAGTAAAATATTGTAAGCCATATTTTTCTACTTATATTCCAAGAGTCACTGTTCAGGCCAACGAGAGATTCAGTTTAACGTAAAGAAAAGATATTCCAAGAGTCATTTTTCACTCAGGCCAACGAGAGATTCAGTTTATTGAGAGAAGAAGAAGCTAGCATAATTTGAACGATTCGTGCATTTGAAGGAGATCATTAAGGACGAGATACTTGCAATAATTTATTGTAAGATTGCTGATTACTTAGGGAGCGGCCACGAGTAAATAATATAGTCTACAAATAACAAGGATTTGGACCACTCATCATCAGAGAGAGATAGTTTTGTTTTCTGCAGTTTTTCTTTCATTGATAACACAATTTTCTACACTTAATTTAGAAAGGATATAAATATTTTGATTAGGAGATTTAGAGTAATACTTGGATTTTGAGATTTCAACTAATATTGTTTGTACCATTAATTTTGATTGTTCACGTACGTAGAACAACATTTTGAGAATTAGTATATGAGATTTTGTTTATTGAAAACTTTTTAGTGTGAATTATTTCATTATTTTTATTTCAATATATAGTGTTAGATCATATGTGTTTTTTATTATTCCGGTATTCTTTGGACCTTACCTTTCACATGTAATAGCATAGATATTGAAGCACGAATTTAACCCTGAGATAAAAGAATTAAAAATTGTGATAGCGTCATAATCATATCATTTAAATAAATTTTAATTAATCAAAAAAATTAATTAGCTAATTATTGCTTGGCGCACCAAGACTTGAAATATCACAATAATATATATATATATATATATATATATATATATATATATAATATATATATAATATATCGATACATTTTTGTAAAAGTAACGTAAGTGACATTTTTGGCGAAAATAATGTTTTTCAATTAAACTAATGCAATTACTATTAAAAAGGTATTGAAAAAGTGTAGTAAGCCTAGAATTACTTTAAACCTTTTTTAGGACAAATAGGACAAGTTTTTTTTTAGTCATAATTTAAATAAGTTTAACCAGGTTGAATTAAAAAATTGTTTTTTCTACAAATCGTTTTTGTGACTTACGTTACTTTGCCAAAGTGACCTTTGTGACCTTCCTCTTTTTCGTTTGTAACTATATGGTCTCCAGTCCATAATCACCTGTCGTCTTTCTGTCTTATGGTATGTCCAGCGAACTTCTACTTAAGCTTTGATAAATTATATCTAACAATACAAGTATTCAGTAATGTATTCTCAAAAGAAATAAACAAATGCCAGTTAAACAAAGATTACATATAAGAAACAAATTATTACATGAGAATACTACTAGTACTTTGTAACTACAGTTGAGCAAAATAATTGTTAATAAGATTATATCTTCTTCTATTGTCAGGATTTAATCTGTTATCTAACATTTCATCTATATTTGGTGCATGAATATTGTTTGCAAAACGAATTGCTCTTTCTTGCTCTTGGTGCACTGGTGGATCATTTTCATGAGCACCACAAGCAATATTGTGGAGAACAGCAGTGGCCACTATAATTGGCTGAACACTTTCCAATTTAACTCTGAGTCCCATTGCTAAAGAAGGAAATCTTCGCTTCCATACGCCATACTGTCTCTCTACAACATTTCTGGTTCTTATCTGAGACTCATTAAAAAGCTGCATTTGTGACATGTGCTAAAGGTTTTATTAGGTAATTTTTAATTGGGTAGCCACTATCTCCTAGTAGGACATGTTCACCATAATTACCTTGTTCGAAAGATGCGTAGATGTTTGAATTTCTAACTATATGTGCATCATGAATAGAACCAGGCCATCTAGCAACAATATTTCTTATTTTTAGGTTTGGATCTGAAATAGTTTGAACATTTATTGAACAAAATTCTTCCGATTCCTATAAATTTCTGGATTAGCCCCACCTGGAGACTGAATTCTTATATGGGTGCAATCAATAGCACCTATGCATCTAGGAAAACGTGCAATATTGTAAAATTGTTGCCTTACTTCATTTAATTCATCACCTTCAGGCATTTTTATGTAAGTTGGTAACAAATTTGCCAAGGCTACACTGATCCTTTTTACTACTCTGTTACTTGTTGCTTTACTGACTCCACAGAAATCACCAGTAGTGCGCAAGAGTTAGCCATTTGCATAAAAATTTAAAGTGAGCAGTAACTGCTGCATGGGTGTAAGGGCATCATTCCTAAAATAACATATATTTTAATTGAAAATATATCTGAAACCATTTAATCGACTTGCCTGCCTGTAGGGTAAGCAATTGTATCTTCAATTTGCTCCAAAATATTTTCCACTGTGTTCTTTGAGAATCTAAACCGACAGAAAAAATCTTCATGGTCCAGTTCTTCAAAATGATTTGTTCTGTGCCTAATGATTCTTGGTCTGTCAGCTTCCTCATCACTGCTGAAAGCATTTACATCATACAAATCCATATCTGATTAATTAATAACGTGTCTGTCTACACTCTGTCAACAAAACAAAATTCGAAATTAGGTTAGGATATCCCGGCCAAGCTCTAAACCACCGCTTTTACTTCGGGTTAAAAATTTTGTAGGTTAACCACAACCGAGTTGTTGACCTTACATTGTGAAACCTTTATTTTCAGGGTAACCGCTGGTTAACTCCTAACCGCAAGTTAACTTTACTTTGTGAAACCGGCCGTAAGAGTAGTTATGTTTAAGTTGGATCTGGCAAATTTACTAAAGATGTGTGATGTTTAATTGTTATTGTGAAGAGAAAGGTGGAAAAACTACAAGAGGCTGAAGACCCCAGAGACCCGAAAACCAAACCCTGAGGGAGAGTGGATGGGTAAAAGGAGTTATAATAGAAAAGAAAAATGCAGTGAGAAAAGGTGAAGATATGTGGTTAAGTAGGTGAAGGTGTATGTTAATGGAAAATTGTTTTAGGAGAGGGAGTGGAATAATCTGCTCTGAATTTATTTTGTTGAAAAGGAGCATGGAGAATGTTGAGTGCCTAGACAGAAGTGAGGAGAGAAAGGGAGTTGGATATATTGAACAAAGTTAGAGAGGGCTAAGGACGATTAGTGGGTGATAAGTGGAGGACGAAAATTTAAATACTAATGAAGAAGTAAAGTTGGAAAGTGGGTTATGAAAATAGTTGACGGTGGAGCGGAAGAAAATCTCGATTGAATGAGACATGGCGATTGACATAATTTGGACTTTTCTGTTTTTCTTTAATGATTTCTAGGTCTTCGTATAGGTCTAGTTTGAGAAAGTTTTTTTGTGGGATATTATGAATAAGTGAGACATCTTCTGGGATATTGAGAGTGTGGTTGTGTTCTTTAAGATGTTGAGAGAAAGTGGAAGTATTTTCTCTTTTTATGTGCTCTAAAGAGCGTGAAGACAATGATCTACATATTCTTCCTATGTAGGTGGCATCACAATCAGAACATTTTAATTCATAAACACCACTACGGTTCATATAATTGATGGGGTCTTTGGAATTGGATATATACTGACCCAAGTTATTAGGTACTTTAAAAGAAACATGAATATTTTCAACCGATCGTTTGATTAGATTTCTAATATCCCCAGAAAGACTCTCATGATGATAAGGAAGTGAAACATAATTGGGTTTGGTGGTAGGATCCCCGGGGAACGCGGCCTCCTGCAAGTTCCTATGACGTTTTCTATAAATGAGTTTATTGATGATGTTATGTTCATAACCGTTGTTGACTGCTATTTGTCTAATAATATTTAGTTCTTTTGTGTAGTTTGAATGAGAAAGTGGAATGGTTTCCAGGCGATGGGTGTAACTGTGAAAAGCTGCATATTTATGAGACATGGGGTGGTTAGATGAGAAGGGTATTATATGGTCAGTCTGTGTGGGTTTCCTATAGATACTGAAGTCGAAGTGGTCATTTAATCTGGTAATGGTGAGATCAAGAAAATTAATTGACATGGAAGATTCTAGTTCCATGGTCAAATTGATATTGGGGTGAATTTGATTAATTTTAGAAAGTAATAGTTCAGCTAAATTGCAGTTACCTGAAATGAAGACTAAACAGTCATCAACATAACGAAACCAATGGAGTATTTCAGGATTTTTCATAATCTGTGTGGATTCTACATGATCCATAAATACATCAGCTAATAGAGGGGAGAGACAGCTACCCATGGCTAAGCCGTCAGGTTGTATATAATATTTGTTGTAAAAAAAAATTCTTGGTCTAAACAAAGTTGTAATAGTTGGATAATGGAGTTAGTAGTAGACTGGGTGATGGCATTGTTTGTTAGAAGAGAGTGAACCAGATTAAAGGATTCCCCACACCGATGCGAAACTTTTGCGACGCGAAACCGTTGCGGAACATTCGCAGGCGGAGCTGTAGCGGACAAGCACATTGACGCGAAACCCGACGCGACTGTTCGCCATACAAATATGAACAAATTATATTTTTAGTCGTTTATTCGTAGCTTACAAACACATAATGACTTCGTCTGATGAAGAAGAAGCTCTTCTTCTATTGGCACTTGCCGAAACTGAAAAAAACAGGTAAGTAATAATTATTTTTCGTGTATATTGGGTAAATGTTTTATCTTTGCTGTTGTAAAATATGATTTCTGAAAATAAATGAAGATTTTTCTGGTTCATGAAAATTCATGCATTCGTACTACTTTCATACTTCCTATTTTTTATTGCAGATCAAGAAAGAAAAGGAAATGGATTCATGAGATTAATGAACTTCGTAAAAGTCATGGCGAGTACCATACTTTAATGCACCAATTGCGTGCAGATGAGAAAAGATTTTATATTTACTTTAGAATGATTCCCAACTGTTTTGACAAATTATTAAATTTTATCAAAGAAGACATACGGAAAAAAGATACCAACTTCCGCGAAGCCATAACTCCAGAGGAACGTCTAGCTATTACTTTAAGGTGAGAAAAACAATAACATAACTATAATATATGTCTTTATTCAATTTTAATATTTTTTCTACATTATTTATGTTTTGAAAAATTGGGTGAAAAGTTATTAAAGAAAGTAGCAACACTTGATGAGCTATCATCGCTCTCATTCTGGGGATTTAAGTCAATTGTTTCTGTGGCCTGGAAGTCAGAAAACGTTGACGAATTGTAAGTATCTCCAGAGTCGGTAGCTCCAGAAACAATATCTTGGTACGGGACACATTCAGTATTGTTAGTATCGACACATATAGGGGAAAGTATTGGTGTTAACTGTGTATTGCTCTGTAATTGTTGAAACTCCAATTCTGCCATTAATTGGGCAAATTTTAATTTTGCATTTATTTGCATTCGTGGTGAAAACATTTTGATTGTTGTCGCATATCCCGAAAAAATTAAATCAATAGCATCAGATTTCTTATTGACTGAAGAACGTTTTTCCTTGAGATAGTTAATTACTTTCTCAGTGGGATCAGAACACTTGACCTCCACAATTCTTTTCTTGCGTTTGTTAGGATTGGGTCTATTTTCTTGATCTTCACGAGGCAACGAAGTTTCTCCCGTTTTTATAGAAGCGTCGCGGTCTTGAATATCTTTAAACTCATCATTCTGCAAATTTCTGCTACAGACTGGTGACGGCGAGACTTCATAAGTCTGAATATTAGCGTTGATATATTCTTTGTCACTATTTTCTGTATCTAGCGGCACATCTGCTATATTTGACGTGGTTTTGGCAAATGATAAAAAAGGTCGGAAAAACTCCATTTGGTTTGCCCATTGCCATTTATGCAACTTCTTTGCCCTTTGACCTGTAGTCGTTTTTAAGGACCTTATATGTTTCGAATAACTATCCCTTAAATTCTTCCATTTCTTTTTAAGTTCTTGTCCTAAAATGAAAACAAAAATATTTTTGTGCAAAACTACAATTTGAAAGTTTATGTGGTTTTATCAAATATAATATTATAAAACTTCCATAATATAACAGTAATATTTTTTTCAGGTTTCTGGCAACTGGCGATAGTTACTATACGATTGGTCATAGCTACAGGGTAGGTTTTTCAACTGTAGGTGTGATTATTCAGGAAGTATGTCGAGCAATTTCTGAAAGAATAGGCAATATCTATTTACCAGAACCATCTACCCAAATGTGGATAGAATCTGCAAAAAAATTTGAAGAGTTGTGGAATTTCCCGAACTGTATTGGTAGTTTGGATGGTAAACATATTACAATAAAATGTCCAAGGAAAACTGGGTCAAATTATTTTTGCTACTTACATAAGTTTTCAATTGTCCTTATGGCCATTGTAGACGCAGATTACAAATTTATGTGTGTAGATATTGGTGGATATGGAAAGAATAGCGACGGGGGAATTTTTGAAGCTTCCAGTATGGGAAGAAGGTTTGAAACGGGGCATATGAATATCCCAAATGATAAACCTCTTTCTGGGCAAAATGTTCCTTGTCCTTATGTGATAATCGGCGACGAGGCATTTGCGTTAAAGCCATACTTGATGAGACCTTACCCATATCGACAATCACGAATAGATATTCGAAAAGAAAATTATAATAATAGATTATGCAAAGCAAGAAGGGTTGTTGAAAATGCATTTGGGATTTTGGCGCAGAAATGGAGAATATTTTACAGACCAATTGAGTTATCTGTAGAAACTACTATTTTAATAGTTAAAACAGCTTGTATATTACACAACTTTTTAAGAACAGAAAAAAGTGATGAAGTGTATTTTGAGAATTTGGAACCGCCAGAACAATGTTTAAATGCGTTTCAAGACCTAAGTCGAGATCCAAGACGTGCAATGTCTTTAGCCTTTGAAACACGTGAAAAGTTCGTTACATTTTTTAATAACTAATTTTTAAGGTACCTGCTTTTAAATTTCAGTTATACCTATTTTATTTTATAATGTTTAAAGTAATTAAATAATAATTTAATATTAATAATAATAATTAGTATAATAAATTAATAGTAATTATTTTAAATATTATGTTTAAAGTAATTTAAATATGTTATTTTAAATATGTTTACGTTGTAAAGATATGTTTAAATTAATATACGTAAGTATATAATATATAATGAAAACTTACCATTTTCTCCTAGAAATGACCCTATATTATCCCAGACTTTATCCTTTTTTCTTATATTTTTATAATCTTTGTCCCTTAAATCATAAATTATAGGATATTGTTTCACAATTTCAATTAGTTTTTTTGTAACAGCCATTTTAATTCACGCGAAACTATAATTGCAGCGGAAAAACCGTGCATGCAGCGTTTCATGAAACGTCAACGCTGTTCCGCCGTGACCGTTCCGGTTTTCGTCCGATCTTGTCTGAACACAATATGCATGGTCGCCGTGCCTTACGATTCGCCGCGATTCCGCATAGGTTGCGGCTGCGAAAGTTTCGCGTCGGTTTGGGGAATCCTTAATTGTTTCTTGTTTGGGGACAGAGGTAAATAGATTGCTGACATCAAATGATAGCATAGTAATGTTGGGGTGAAGATTGATCTGTTGTAAGTTGTTGACTAGATGACTAGTATTTTTGACTGAGAATCGAGGGGTAAAATTCGTCATGTTGTTAATAAGATTCAATATGAATTTTGATAAGATGGAAACTGGAGTGTTTATGAAACTAACAACTGGACGAATAGGAATGCCCTCCTTATGTATCTTAGGTAAACCATACAGTCTGGGTGTTAAAGGGTTACTTGGAAGTGTGTAATATGGTGCAAAATGTTTGGAGAAGAAATCTGTGAAATGTTTGATGTTATCTTTTAATTTAATTATAAACTTTTTTGAGGGATCTGTTGTGAGTGGAGTGAAGTTATTATTATTAAGGAAAGAAGAAACTTTATCATTGTATGAAGATTGATCTAAGATCACTAGACAGTTACCTTTGTCAGCTTTACTGATGATTAAATTGTTGGATTTGATATTAGTTTTGATTGATTTGAGGGTTTTTAAATGATCATTGCGTTTGTTGTGACAAAATTTGGGAAAGTTAGATGTTAAATGGCTATTATGGTGGGAGGAAGGAAAGTTGATAGATGAAGGGGTGTTAATATTAAAGACTGTTGAAGAGTTGGATAAGGAATTTTTATTTTTAAATTTGTTAATAGTATTGAAACAGGAATTTCTAATTGAAGTTTTCTGATTTAAAGGAATAGACAGATTTTGAATAATAGTATTGAAACAGGAATTTCTAATTGAAGATTTCTGATTTAAAGGAATAGACAGATTTTGAATGGATGGTAATGTCTAGCTTAATGGAGAGACTCTGAAGGTCTTTTTCCAAAACCTTACTAGGAATGGAGTATTTGAGGCCTAGATTAAGTAGGTAGAGTTCATTATTGTCAAAGGTAACTGAAGAGACACTTTTTAATCTTGGATGAAAAGAAAAATTAGAAAATTTGTTGTTGTTACTGTTATGATTTTATGAATTAGGTTTATTTTTAATGAGATTGTTTAGTTTTGATTTAAGTTTGTTAAATTTGGTAGAAGTTACATTGTCCAATCTGTCCTGAACATCATTCAAAAAGTTATTTACGTTACCAAATCCTATGGAATCAAGTAGAGAGTCAAACGTTACCTTAAGTTTACAATCTATGTAGTTGAGCTTACTATAATGTTTACAGATCTCCTTTTTTAATATTTTAAGCTGAAAAGTGTTTTTTAAGTTGACTGGAACATTTCCTAGAGTTTTCATTCTACAAAAAGTAGGGAAGACCTGGTTTTTAATACACTGGGATATGAACCAAATATCCAGCTTCAACGTACATCTTTTAGTGGCTAAGCGCATGTATTGTAGAGCAAAGTTGACCATACCGTCAAATATAAAAATCCACTAGGAAACTAAGTTCCTGTAGGTGGCTGTATACCATATATCACAAAAAATTTATTTAAAATCCTTTATAAAAGGTATATAATAAAATGCCCAAACGGGCTATCACAAAAATATTGCAAAACGTTTTCGGATTGTTAAATTCATCATCAGTGCAAACCTGAAAACAAATAACCACTTTAATTAAAAGAACGTTGAATTTAAAATGTTGACTAAGGTTAAAGAACATTGTGGTTAATACTTACGAGGTATACATGCTATGAGGCACCAAAAGATATGGGTCAAAACCCTTTAAATGATGTAAATTTACATTTGCTTTACATTATATGTGGTTACAAATTATGATGTTTAAGTTACCGTTGGAATTGGTAACATGGCGACGTATGACCCTGCATAGGTAAAATGGTCCTGAGACGAGGTGTCTTCGCGGACCTGTTGATCACAACTGATCAAAATGACATTGTTGACATGTTAGAACGAATGTTGTGTCAGAGCAGTCAGTGTAACTTACGGTAGTTGTCTAAAAATGTCAGATGTCAGCATTATTTAAAATTAAAAAAATTAAAATTATAATAATGTAACAGTATCAACCATCAATGATGTAGTCTGTAATGTGAATTAGTCATATGGCTATATTGGAAACATTGAAAAATTTGGTTTTTAAAAAATTAATGTGGGTAAACTGGAGTTTATGAAATTTTGTAGGATCAGTAGGCAACCAATTATACATGTGTATGGGTTTATGTGTTCTAAGCTAAAAAATTTTATCAAAAGGCCCTGTATGTTTTGTAACATTTGGTACCTAAAAAATGGTAAAAAAGGGCACATGTAGGAAGATAAGTCCTATAAGATTTATTAATGAGGAATGTTGTAGTAAAAAGTGTGTTTAGATCTGTTGTTGAGCTGAAATTTAAATATGACAAGAATGTGATTATGGTGTGATGTTGATGTAGTACTTAACTTAAATCTTAAGCAAGGAGGGCCCTCTATGTCAAAAAGCAACATTTGGCACCTGATAAAAATTAAAGATTTTTCAAGTTATAAGTACATGAACGTTAATTGCTGGTTATGTGTGAAAATTAAAGATGGTAGATTGTTTTTGTGTGTGGACACGTATGCCAGAACAACAGAAAACTGATGACTGAAAGGTGGTTTGGTATGGTATTGTTAATACCTCGCTCAAATTATAACTCAAGAAAAAACAAGAGGCCCTATATGTTAAAAAGAACATTTGGTGCCTGAGAAATATAAAATAAAATAGGGGATGAGTTATAAATTTGAGTTTAGGTAGGTATGTGAGTTTAATAGGCTTTTGGAATGTATTGTGAGAACATGTGAAACGAGTAGTTATGTTTAAGTTGGATCTGTCAAATTTACTAAAGATGTGTGATATGTAATTGTTATTGTGAAGAGAAAGGTGGAAAAACTACAAGACTCTGAAGACCCCAGAGACCCGAAAACCAAACCCTGAGGGAGAGTGGATGGATAAAAGGAGTTATAATAGAAAAGAAAAATGCGGTATGAAAAGGTGAAGATATGTGGTTAAGTAGGCGAAGGTGTATGTTAATGGAAAATTGTTTTTGGAGAGGGAGTGGAATAAGGCGCTTAGCCACTAAAAGATGTACGTTGAAGCTGGATATTTGGTTCATATCCCAGTGTATTAACAACCAGGTCTTCCCTACTTTTTGTAGAATCAAAACTCCAGGAAATGTTCCAGTCAACTTAAAGAACACTTTTTAGATTTGATAACTTAAATATCTTTTTGAATGATGTTCAGGACAGATTGGACAATGTAACTTCTACCAAATTTAACAAACTTAAATCAAAACTAAACAATCTCATTAAAAATAAACCTAATTCATCAAATCATAACAGTAACAACACCAAATTTTCTAATTTTTCGTTTCACCCAAGATTAAAAAGTCTCTCTTTGGTTACCTTTGACAAGAATGAACTCTACCTACTTAATCTAGGCCTCAAATACTCCATTCCTAGTAAGGTTTTGGAAAAAGACCTTCAGAATCTCTCCATTGAGCTAGACATTACCATTCAAAATCTGTCTATTCCTTTAAATCAGAAAACTTCAATTAGAAATTCCTGTTTCAATACTATTAACAAATTTAAAAATAAAAATTCCTTATCCAACTCTTCAACAGTCTTTAATACTAACACCCCTTCATCTATCAACTTTCCTTCCACCCACCATAATAGCCATTTAACATCTAACTTTCCCAAATTTTCTCACAACAAACGCAATGATCATTTAAAAACCCTCAAATCAATCAAAACTAAAATCAAATCCAACAATTTAATCATCAGTAAAGCTGACAAAGGTAACTGTCTTGTGATCTTAGATCAATCTTCATACAATGATAAAGTTTCTACTTTCCTTAATAATAATAACTTCACTCCACTCACAACAGATCCCTCAAAAAAGTTTATAATTAAATTAAAAGATAACATCAAACATTTCACAGATTTCTTCTCCAAACATTTTGCACCATACTACAAACTTCCAAGTAACCCTTTAACACCCAGACTGTATGGTTTACCTAAGATACACAAGGAGGGCATTCCTATTCGTCCAGTTGTTAGTTTCATAAACACTCCAGTTTCCATCTTATCAAAATTCATATTAAATCTTATTAACAACATGACGAATTGTACCCCTCGATTCTCAGTCAAAAATACTAGTCATCTAGTCAATAACTTACAACAGATCAATCTTCACCCCAACATTACTATGCTATCATTTGATGTCAGCAATCTATTTACCTCTGTCCCCAAACAAGAAACAATTAATCTGGTTCACTCTCTTCTAACAAACAATGCCATCACCCAGTCTACTACTAACTCCATTATCCAACTATTACAACTTTGTTTAGACCAAGATTTTTTTGTTTTTAACAACAAATATTATAGACAACCTGATGGCTTAGCCATGGGTAGCTGTCTCTCCCCTCTATTAGCTGATGTATTTATGGATCATTTAGAATCCACACAGATTATGAAAAATCCTGAAATACTCCATTGGTTTCGTTATGTTGATGACTGTTTAGTCTTCATTTCAGGTAACTCCAATTCAGCTGAACTATTACTTTCTAAAATTAATCAAATTCACCCCAATATCAAGTTCATCATGGAACTAGAATCTTCCATGTCAATTAATTTTCTTGATCTCACCATTACCAGAATAAATGACCACTTCGACTTCAGTATCTATAGGAAACCCCACACACTGACCATATAATACCCTTCTCATCTAACCACCCCATGTCTCATAAATATGCAGCTTTTCAGAGTTACATCCATCGCCTGGAAACCATTCCACTTTCTCATTCAAACTACACAAAAGACCTAAATATTATTAGACAAATAGCAGTCAACAACGGTTATGATCATAACATCATCAATAAACTCATCTATAGAAAACGTCATAGGAACCTGCAGGAGGCCGCGTTCCCCGTGAATCCTACCACCAAACCCAATTATGTTTCACTTCCTTATCATCATGAGAGTCTTTCTGGGGATATTAGAAATCTAATCAAATGATCGGTTGAAAATATTCATGTTTCTTTTAAAGTACCTAATAACCTGGGTCAGTATATATCCAATTCCAAAGACCCCATCAATTATATGAACCGTAGTGGTGTTTATAGATTAAAATGTTCTGATTGTGATGCCACCTACATAGGAAGAACATGTAGATCATTGTCTTCACGCTCTTTAGAGCACATAAAAAGAGAAAATACTTCCACTTTCTCTCAATATCTTAAAGAACACAACCACACTCTCAATATCCCAGAAGATGTCTCACTTATTCATAATATCCCACAAAAAAACTTTCTCAAAATAGACCTATACTAAGACCTAGAAATCATTAAAGAAAAACAGAAAAGTCCAAATTGTGTCAACCGCCATGTCTCATTCAATCGAGATTTTCTTCCGCTCCACCGTCAACTATTTTCATAACCCACTTTCCAACTTTACTTCTTTATTAGTATTTAAATTTTCGTCCTCCACTTATCACCCACTAATCGTCCTTAGCCCTCTCTAACTTTGTTCAATATATCCAACTCCCCTTCTCTCCTCACTTCTGTCTAGGCACCCAACATTCTCCATGCTCCTTTTCAACAAAATAAATTCAGAGCAGATTATTCCACTCCCTCTCCAAAAACAATTTTCCATTAACATACACCTTCACCTACTTAACCACATATCTTCACCTTTTCTTACTGCATTTTTCTTTTCTATTATAACTCCTTTTACCCATCCACTCTCCCTCAGGGTTTGGTTTTCGGGTCTCTGGGTGTTTACTAGAATTTGAACACACTTGTTTGTATTCAACTTGCGCCGGTTCACTGATAAAAATAGATTAATTGAAACGATGTGGACTGTAATTTTTTAATGGTAATAGAATAGAGATGTTACAATTCTAGGTATATGTGAACACTCTTACTTCTTGCTTGATTCTTACTAGCAAAATGGATAGCGCATGGTCAAGCGCGGTGTTGCCACGGTTGCCATTTAACAAAATTAATAAAATTCCGAACATAGCCCCCCTTTTGAAGGGCACCTTCAAAAATATACATATACACAAAAAAATGAAATAGTGACATAACTAAATACACAATAAAGAAAATAAACATCACCACAAAAATAATTGTCAATTAATAAGGTCGTCTTGCATGGGTAGAGGACACAAATGTCTTATTGAACGAGTAACTGTTGCATTCATGGTGGTTACTTCTGCTACTCTGGTCTCTCCGTCTCTACCTGGATGTAGTTTAGTAATTCGTCCTGTGCTCCATCGACAGGGAGGGACATAATCAGTTTTAATCAGAACCAAGGTCCCTAGTCGAAGCTTGGTGGATGGATCCTTCCATTTAAACTGCTGATGGGGTTGAGATACATATTAATTCGAAAATTGTCTTTAAAATTGTTGATAAAGCTGTTGAACATGTTGAAATCTTGACAAGCGACAGCTGGCTATATTTTCTACGTCATACTCTGGCAATGACGTGAGAGGTCTACCAATTAGGAAATGGGAAGGTGTAATAGGAGATAGGTCATTAGGACTATTTGACATTTCAAATAATGGTCGTGAATTCAATATACCTTCTACTTGTATGATAAGTGTATTAAATTCTTCAAATGTTACATTATTATTAATTAATATACGTTTTAAATGATGTTTAGTGCTTTTAACAGCTGCTTCCCACAGCCCCCCATGATTGGGTGTATAAGGAGGAATGAAAATCCATTTTATTCGTAGCTCGCTTGTAGCTTGTTCAATAGAACTATAATTGTTTTGTAAAAAATGTCCTAATGATTGAAGATAATTGTTGGCTCCAATAAAAGTGCTGCCATTGTCTGAATAAATAGTACTAGGTATACCACGTCTAGCGGTAAATCTTTTTAAACTTGATAAGAAGGTCTCTTTTGTAAGATCTGACACAACTTCTAAATGAACAGCTTTTGTGCAAAAGCAAATGAATAATGCTAAATAACATTTGAATACTTTAGCCCCACGCCCTTTTTTGTTGAGAATATTAAAAGGACCTGCATAATCTATACCAGTTACATCAAATGGAAAATTCGGTTTAATTCGATTATTTGGTAGATTAGACATTGGACTTAAAAATGGGGTAGGATTAAACTTGAAACAAGTTAAACAATTTTTGACAACTTGTTTTGCTAACACACGTCCTCCTATAGGCCAGTAACATTGTCTTACTGCCGAAAGCAATAGTTGAGGACCTGGATGAAATAGTTGCTTGTGTTTATATTCGAAAATTAATTTAGTAAAATAGTGTTTGGATGATAGAAGAATAGGATGTCTAGTATTAAATGATAAATAAGTATTGTTGAGTCTACCACCCACTCGAAGAATTCCTTTATTATCCATGAATGGAGTTAATGAAGAAAGTCTATTATTTTTTGGAAGTTGCTTTCCCTTATCGAAAAAGGATAATTCGTCGGCAAATGACTCTAATTGAGCTTGTTTGACGATACGAATATGAGCTTCATCTAATTCTGCAATAGATAAATTACCAGTACGCTTGGTAGTTTTATTTCGTAAATTGTAAATGAAACGTAAACAATAGGCTGTTATTCTTTGAAGCATAATAAAACTTGAATATCTACTGATTAAATCTGATAATTGTACTGATATAAGTTGGAAAACTTTAGGAGTCTTTCTCACCTCTGTCGATTCTGACGTTTTTAACTTAAAACCCACATTGGGCCATTCTGACTGTGGCAGTTGCAAAAACTTTGGTCCATTCCACCAAAGTGTATTGGAAATTAATTTGTCGGGCATAATACCACGAGACGCAATATCTGCTGGATTACTTGAACTGTTAACGTAATTCCAGGTGAACATGTTAGACAATGCTTGAATTTTTGCTACTCGATTAGCAACGAAAACTTGTAATTTACTAGGATCAGTATGAATCCAACTTAATGCTACCTGAGAATCAGACCACATGAAAATGGGAACATTTACCTTAATGGCTTCTGTTACTATATTTATTAATTGTATCCCTAATAGACAAGCACAAAGTTCTAGTTTAGGAACAGTTACAAGTTTTATTGGCGCAACTTTAGTTTTTGAACACAAAAGATTAATGTGATACTGATTCGAATCATTGACGCTTCTAAGATAAATGCACGTAGCATATGCAGCTTTCGATGCATCACAAAAACAATGAATGTCAAGTAAAGTATTCGAGACAACTTTACGAGGAATAGATATCTTATTGAAAATACCAAGATTATTTTAAAATTGTAACCAAGTCTGTTGTAAATCCAAAGGAATCGGAGTGTCCCAGGAAATATGAAGAGTCCATAATTGTTGAATGAGCATTTTTGCAATAATAATAGATGGACTTAACAGACCTAGAGGGTCATATATCTGAGCAATAATCGATAAAATGTGCCTTTTAGTAAATGGTTCATGACTACGTAACTTGTTTATGTTAAAAGTAAATGAATCAGACGAATTTAACCACTGGACACCTAATATTTTGCAACTATCATGATCTCCCAAATTTAGTACTTTAGTTCTTTACTTTAGTAATTACTTGCTGATCATTGGAGACCCATTTTCTTAAAACAAAATGAGCTGACTTGAGTATATCGTAAATAGATTTGCATCTTTCTTGTAGTTCGCTTTGATCATTAGATCCAGTTAATAGATCATCGACATACATATCATTTAAAATTGTGCTAGAAGCTAATGGAAACTTGTCTAAATTGTCTTCAGCTAATGCTCTGATACATTTAATTGCTAAATATAGTGCAGATCTAGTGCCGTATGTGACGGTGTTAAGTTGGTAAATAGCAAATTCTTCGCTAGTATCTTTACGCCAAAGAATTTGTTGTAAATATTTATCCTCTGGATGTATGAGTATCTGCCTATACATCTTAGAAATGTCTGCTGATACAACATATTTCTAAATTCTGAATCTTAACAAAATGTTTAAAATATCGTTCTGCACTTTTGGACGTACATATTGAAGGTCATTAAGAGACCATCCTGATGAGCTTTGGCAGCTTCCATCAAAGACGGTTCTAAGTTTTGTAGTAACACTAGACTCTTTTAACATGCCATGATGTGGTAAAAAATAGGAATATTCTGAATTAATAGAAATTTTATTCATATGACCTAGGTTTTCATATTCGTGAATAAAATCAAAATAAAGTTGCTTAAAATAGGAATTGGAGAATTTTGATTCTAATGACTTAAATCTTTTAATAGCTGTTTGCTTTGAATCGCCTAATAAACTAGGAGAGTGTTTTAAAGGCAACTTTACAACGAATTGTTCATTCTCATCACGAAATGTGTCTTGTTTGAATAAGGATTCACAAATGCGATCGTCTTGAAACAGAAATTCATTCTTGGTAGGATGTAGAAGTTCCCAAAACTTTTTTCAATATCTTCAAGTTCTCAAAACTTTTTTAATTGATCATCCTCAGGGATGTGTACTTTAATAAAATTGCATACATATCTGAATTAATTGGAATTGTACCTGTTACAACCCAACCCAATTGAGTATTGATTAACAATGGAAGATTTTTACCTAATGAGATTTTATCTTGTACTATAAGATCCCAAAAAATGTGAGCTCCAAGTAATAAGTCAATTTCTTTGGGACAATTGAATTCTGGATCTGCTAAGTTAATATTGTGAGGTAATCGAATGTTATTCATATCAATAGGATAAGCAGGTAATCTACTTGATATGACTGGTACTACTAGACATGATATACTAGAACTGAAATCTGAAAATTGTGAAAATATTTTTAAAAAGCATTTTTTATTAACGTTAGACGAACGTTGACTAATACCAGTAATTGAACAATTTGTATCAGTTAATTGTAGTTTTAATTTATTGCAAAAACGTTCGGTGATTAAGTTCATTTGTGCACCGCAATCTAGTAAGGCCCGGCACTTATGATAATTACCAGCTTGGTCTTTAATATTACACATAACTGTAGCTAATAAAACTTGGCTTTCATTCTTTGCAAAATTTATACTTATTTGCTGTTCTAAATTATCATTTCTATGATCAGAAGTAGTAGGTAAACTTACTTGGTGACTGGTGTCACGAATTGAAATTTGTGCATAATCTTTATGAAGCAAAGTATTATGTTTGTGGGTTTTACAGATAGGACATGGACCAAATTTACAACGGTTCTTATCATGCCCACTTAATAGACAATTTTCGCATAATTTATGTTTTCTAACTTCTTGAAACCTCTGTTCGACCGATAAAGCTTTAAATGTAGAACACTTATAAATTGAATGTTCCTTTTTGCAGAAATTGCATCGGTTTTTAACTGCAAAGTGTACTAAATTGTTAGATCTGTTATGATACTTGTTTGAAGTTAAAACTTGTGATTTGAATGCTTGTGACTCATCTAAAGTTTGTAATATATCTGTTTTATTTTTTAAGAAATTAATAAACTGTTCTAAAGAAGGTAAATCATTTGCAAATTTGGTTTCTTTCCATTCCCGTATAGTATTTTTCTCAAACTTGTTAACTAAGATATGGATCATGAATGAATCATACAACTTTGCTTTTGGTATGTCAATACCTTCCAAAGAAGTTAAATGTTTTGATATTTCATCCAACATTTTTCGAAAACTAGCATAATTATTATCTTTTTGTATCATTGATAAATTTAATAAAGATTTAAAATGGCTATCTATTAGAAATTGTTTTTTATCGAACTTATCGCATAATAACTCCCACGCTCTCAGAAATGGTTGCTCTACATTATCTAATCCTTCAACACAACTAGCTGCATACCCTTCTAAAGAGGCTTCGCTAAGCGAAGTATTATTAGCAATGGTCGCATTAAAACTATTTTTAAAGGCAATCCAAGAATTAAACTCTCCTGCAAACACTTTTAATTTTATTTTAGGCAATAGAACATTTTGCAGGGGATCATTCCCTGGTTTAAATTCACTAGACTGACTATATTGTGAGCTATTACTAGTTACTGGTTTTAAAACAACTTGTAAATATGCTTGAGCCGCGTAAAAACGATTTTCAAACTCCTCTTTTTCTAAATAGTTTTCTGTTAATTGACTTTCAGAGCACTTTTTTTCAATTTCTGTTTGAATTGTATCAAAATCGTTTAGTAGATTTATATTATTATCGTACCTAACTTGAATATCTGTAATATCAACATCACCTTTGTCTTTTAATTTATTAATAAATTTCTCTAGAAGTGATAATTTCTGTTTCATAGTACCTCGATTTCTTTTCAGATCTTTTAAATCGTCTACAAATTGTATCTCGTTATTTGAATTAGCCATCTTATTTAAAACTAGTAGTTAAAATGGCCAAATACTTGATTAAAACTAGTTATTGTTATCAAAACAAATAATTGTACACAAATATTACAAATCGAAGGTAATATTTAAATAGATTTATAGATCAATTGCATAAAAATGTTAATTTTATTGTCAAATAAACCAAAATGAATTATCAATTGGACGGTGTTTTACTAGGAAGGAAATTGAAATGGATCTGACCTTGTATGTACAGTGATCCTGACGAATACTTGTCGCTTGTGGAAGTTGTCGCCTGCGTTTCTTTACGATCGGCTCTCCCGCTGAATTGGTCGACCGGAATTGACACTGGAACTCGGAACTCGTTACTTGATATCGCCTACAACTAGTTTTGGCGCGTACACTAATTGCGTGCCGGTAATAAAATAGATACTTGAATATTTCACAAATCCGGCTCGAAGGACCAAAATGTTTACTAGAATTTGAACACACTTGTTTGTATTCAACTTGCGCTGGTTCACTGATAAAAATAGATTAATTGAAACGATGTGGACTGTAATTTTTTAATGGTAATAGAATAGAGATGTTACAATTCTAGGTATATGTGAACACTCTTACTTCTTGCTTGATTCTTACTAGCAAAATGGATAGCGCATGGCCAAGCGCGGTGTTGCCACGGTTGCCATTTAACAAAATTAATAAAATTCCGAACACTGGGTTCTTCAGCCTCTTGTAGTTTTTCCACCTTTCTCTTCACAATAACAATTAAATATCACACATCTTTAGTAAATTTGACAGATCCAACTTAAACATAACTACTCTTACAGTTTCACATGTTCTCACAATACACCCCAAAAGCCTATTAAACTTACATACCTACCTAAACTCAAATTTATAACTCATCCCCTTGTTTATTTTTCAGGCACCAAATGTATTTTTTTACCATTTTCTAGGTACCAAATATTACACAACATACAGGGCCTTTTGATAAAATTTTTTAGCTTAGAATAAATAAACCCATACACATGTATCTACTGATCCTTCAAAATTTCATAAACTCAAGTTTACCCACATTAATTTTTTAAAAACCAAATTTTTCAATGTTTCCAATATAGCCATATGATTAATTCACATTACAGACTACAACATTAATGGTTGATACTGTTACATTATTATAATTTTAATTTTTTCAATTTTAAATAATGCTGACATCTGTCATTTTTAGACAACTACCGTAAGTTACACTGACTGTTCTGACACAACATCCGTTCTAACATGTCAACAATGTCATTTTGATCAGTTGTTATCAACAGGTCCTCGAAGACACTTCGTCTCAGGACCATTTTACCTATGTAGGGTCATACATCGCCATGTTACCAATTCCAACGGTAACTTAAACATTATAATTTGTAACCACATATAATGTAAAGCAAATGTAAATTTACATCATTTAAAGGGTTTTGACCCATATATTTTGGTGGCTCATAGCATGTATACCTCGCAAGTATTAACCACAATGTTCTTTAACCTTAGTCAACATATTAAATTCAACGTTCTTTTAATTAAAGTGGTTATTTGCTTTCAGGTTTGCACTGATGATGGATTTAACAATCCGAAAACGTTTTGCAATATTTTTGTGATAGCCCGTTTGGGCATTTTATTATATACCTTTTATAAAGGATTTTAAATAAATTTTTTGTGATATATGGTATACAGCCAGCTACAGGAACTTAGTTTTCTAGTGGATTTTTGATGAAATTTGTTGGAATTGCAACAAACGAGGTCATGTGTATCCTCAGTGCAGGTACCAGAAAAATAAATTTTGTTATGGGTGCGGTTTTAAGAACGTTATTAAGGCACATTGCCCCAAATGTTCAAAAAACGAAGCGCGAGGTTGTTCCATAGTGGACAGGAATCAACCTCATTGCAGTCAAATGTCTGCATCAAACCTAAAAGGGAAGAACATATCAGGGAAAAATTTGAAGAAAACTTCAAACAAAGGACAAGCAGAGTAACATTTCAACTACCACCTATTATTACAACGCGAGCTGAAACTTCTGATTCTAATTGTGATTTTAATCCTTTACCTATAGACAAAACTCCCATAGATACAACGCACAATGTTTCTTTAAATCCTGCGAATATTTCTTTTCCGTTGATTTCAACGTCTGATACTTTATGTAGAACTAATCCTCTTCTCTATATTCGTACACAGGATAATCGACCATATATTTCAAGAAATATTGGCAGTGAAACAATATCTGCACTTGTAGACTCTGGTAGTAATGTCTCTATTATTGGCTCTCCAGCTTTATTTCTTCTTAAGAAGCTGAATTTGCATCTTCACTATGATGTTTCAGTACAGCTAACTACTGCTGATGGTAATGTCCAAATACTGGTTACGTGTTTTTACCTGTTACCTTATCTGATAGCACACAAAAGTTAAAAGATTTTAGTGGTTCCTTCTATCTCACATAAAATTATTTTAGGTATGGATTTTATGAAATTGTTTAGAATTTCTTTGGATTTCTCAAATTTTTCGTATAGTACAGCTAAACTGTCAACTTGTGTTGTTAATACTATAGTAAGTTCATAGAATTTATCCACCTATCAGCTTTTACAGCTACATTCAGTAGTCAAACTGTTTAAGGATATAGGCCCAACAGATTCTATTGATAGAACCCACTTGTATACTCACCGTATAGACACTGGAGATGCGAAACTAATCAGGCAAAGACAATATCCTCTTTCGCCTGCTATGCAGAAAATTCTCAACGAAGGAGTTGATGAGATGCTTAAGTTGAAAGTCATCGAACCATTAACAACCAGTACACCTTGGTTGTCTCCTTTGTGGTTGGTTCCGAAGAAAGATAGTTCCTATAGAGTTTGTTTTGATGGTCGAAAACTTAATTCGATAACAGTTCCTGATAGTTACCCCATGCCTTTAATAGATTCAATCATATCTAAAGTAAGAGATGCTAAATTTATTTCGTCAATCGATTTAAAACAAGCTTTTTATCAGATACCTTTGGATGATCAATCCAAATTAAAGACTGCATTTACAGTTCAAAATAGAGGTTTGTTCTGTTTTAATGTATTACCTTTTGGCTTAAATAATAGTGCACAAGCTATGTGCAGAGTTATGGATTCAGTTATAGGTCCTTTACTGGAGCCTTATGTTTTCTATTATCTTGATGATATTATTGTTGTTACTCCTGACTTTGATTGTCATAAATTCTTAAAATGTTGTTTAAGAGACTTAAAGATGCAAATCTTACAGTCAATTTTGAAAAGTGTCAGTTTTGTAGACCTCTTAAATTTCTTGATTTTTTTGTAGATCAACAAGGGTTAAGAACTGACCCAGCTAAAGTAGAAGCTATTTTGGAATATCCAGTTCAAAAAACTACTACTCAAATTCGTAGACTTATCGGATTGATAGGTTATTACCGTCGATTTTTGAATAATTTTGCATCCATTTGTACTCCCATTTCTGATTGACTCAAGGGTAAAAAGAAAGGACAGTCTATTGTTTGGACTCCAGAAGCTAACTTAGCTTTCAGTCAGATTAAACAGGCACTAACATCTGCTCCTGTTCTTGCTAGTCCAGATTTTGACAAGCATTTTTATCTTGCTTGTGATGCAAGTGACACTGGTGTTGGGGGTGTATTATTTCAAAAAGAAGATGGTTTAGAGCATCCTATAGCTTTCTTTAGTAAAACTCTTTCTAAAGCTCAACGTAAGTACACTACTACTGAGAAAGAACTGCTGGCTATTTTATTATCTATTGAAAAATTTAGGTGTTATATTGAAGGAAGTGAAAACTTCACTGTGATTACTGATCACTCATTCTTACAGTGGTTATATTCCATGAAAAACCGTTCTCCTAGAATTGCCGGATGGATAATGAAATTATCCTGTCACCAGTTCACTGTCATTCACCGTAGTGGTTCTTTAAATGTTGTGGCTGATTCTCTTTCTAAAATACCTGAACAAAATCCTGAAATTTCTCTTTTAGATTTATCTAATCTTAAAACAGATACTTGGTATGATAATATGGTACAAAAAGTACAAAATAATCCAGATCAATTTCCTGCTTTTAAAGTTCATGGTAATGTTATTTACAAGCATATCTTTTCAAGGAGTAAGTTTTCAGATCCTTCCCCAGAATGGAAAATTTTCGTTCCGTCTCCTCACAGAAAAGAGATTTTGAAACTCTTTCATGATGATCCTACTGCTGCTCACCTAGGAGTATATAAAACGGTCTCTAGAATCACGGAATTGTATTACTGGTATAGAATGAGACTTTATGTCGCAAACTATATCAGTAAGTGCAAAATCTGTGCTGCTAGTAAACCAGGAAATGTACCTCCTGCTGGTTTAATGGGAAAGTACAGGGATATTAATTTTCCATTTCAGTTCTTATCTGCTGACTTATTAGGTCCTTATCCTAGATCTAAAAATGGAAATCGTTTTCTTTTAGTTGTTGTCGACTGGTTCACGAAATTTGTTTTTGTCCATCCAATAGCAAATGCTACCTCTACAGCTATTGTTAAATTTATTGAAAATCAAGTTTTTCTTATCTTTGGGGTACCACAAATTTTCGCAGTTGATAATGGGAAACAGTTAGTTTCCAATGGTTTCAAAAATTTAATTATAAGGTAGAGTAAGAATAAATATAAGGTACAAAAAATATGGTATAATGCGAGATATTTTCCTCAAATAAATCCTACTGAGAGAGTTAACAAAACTATCGTAACAGCTATTCGTTCTTTTATACATGATAATCATAAAGATTGGGACAAAGAAATCTTTAAGATTGCCTAGGCTATTCGCCTTGCCAAACACGAAGTTACACAATTTAGTCCTTCGTTACTAACTTTTGCCAGAAATATCCCTTTGGACGGTTCCTTCTTTGGTGCAATAGAAGACAAAGCAAGCAATGTCATTAATATTAATAACAAGCTATTCGACCCAAGACCACTAGAAAATATGTCTTCTGTTTTCAAATAAGTGCAAAAGAGAATACGTCACTCTTATGCGACGAATTCTAGCAGGTATAACCTTCGTAGATGTGATGTCAAATATCACGTTGGTGATAAAGTCTGGAAGAAAAATTTTGTCCTATCAAAAGCTGTCGATGATTTCTCTGCAAAACTAGCACCAAAATTTGTCCCTTGTATTGTCAATAAAGTTTTGTCTAAATTAGTCTACAATTTAAAGGATATAGATGGAAATGATCTTGGAAATTTTCATGTCAGGGATATCAAATTAGATGTCACTGATTCTAGTGAAGATGAAAATAAGTAATGCATATTAAAAATATATCTTTTGAGTAAAACTTGCAGTTATACTATTATATCTTACCTTTAAGTGTAATTTAAACTTACATATATCTTGTATTGCATATATTTTAAATTATCTTCTTATCTCTTTTGTTAAGCTTATACATATTTTTTATTACCTGCGTTAACAAATATCTTCGTTATTTATGGACTTTTCAATAAAATATTTAGTTATGAGAACCTTTGCTAGAAAATTTATCTACTACCTTTCACAAGTTTGATTGTTATTTACTTTTCTTTATCTTCCAACGCCAATTTGTAACGTTCCAACGAGCATTCATTGGACGTCAATCTATGACATGCCAACGAATATTCATTGGATGCCAATTTGTAACCCTTCGAGGCTCAATTTGTAACATCCCAACGTTGAGCTGCTGTTGTCAACTTGTAACCGCAAACCTTAGTTTGCTACTACAACCTGACTAACATCACTAACAACGTTGGAGCGACAAATCGTTTCCTGTTGGGACCAATTTTTAACGCCATAACCCCTAATGTATCAATTGCAAAATTGCTACATTAGACGTTATGCGAAACATTCCCTGGCTACTCACTCAGGACGTGAATATGGCCTACTCTGGAGCAACACACACAAACAAGTAAAAAGAAGAAACAATACACAGTTAAATTAACACATGTTTATTAAAATATAAAAAAAAACAGAAAAATAAATGTTTAAATATAAATAAATTTAAATAAAAATTATTCAACTTCTTGCCACAGTGTTACATTATATTAAAGAACAATGTTTGTCACCAAATCCTAGGTTTTATCCTGGTCTTTTCTGCTATGGTTGTTAGCAAGCCATGTTGTTAGTTGTGGATTTTCTTGCCCCGGAGTCAACTCTCAGCTTCCACCAATTTAAAATATTTTTCTTCTTAATAGCATTTATAAATGGGCAAAATATTCTTCTTTCTTTATTGTTCTTCTGTTTTTCTTTCGTCTTTATTCTTCTTTTTAATAATCATATTTTGTTTTCAATTTCCAATCACCATATAAATATTATAATTTTAAATTCTTCTAATCTCCCATCTCCATATACATACTGTCCTGTATAATTAATACTCTAATACTGATCACTGTATACTATATACTAAGAACTGCTTGCACTATTTACTGACTGACTAACTTCTTAGTAAATTCACTAACTGTCGAACTGTCTCCTGTATAACTTCTTAATTAACTAATATAGACAATATAAACTTAGAACATCCTGTCTTAAATTTGAAATTCTTACAATAATTAAATTATATTAACAAAATTTGGTACCTTTCTATCACTGAATGCCTAAATGAAACTGTTTTCCAAATAAAGGGTATGATCAGCACTCAATATCTTCTTTATCAGCCTCGGTTATCCTTATTTTTGTGAGATTGCTTTTCCAAATACACCACAATGTTTTAACTATCAGCTTCAACCAATTTAAAATATTTTTCTTCTTAATAGCATTTATAAATGGGCAAAATATTCTTCTTTCTTTATTGTTCTTCTGTTCTTCTTTCGTATTTATTCTTCTTTTTAATAATCATATTTTGTTTTCAATTTCCAATCACCATATAAATATTATAATTTTAAATTCTTCTAATCTTCCATCTCCATATACATACTGTCCTGTATAATTAATACTCTAATACTGATCACTGTATACTATATACTATGAACTGCTTGTACTATTTACTGACTGACTAACTTCTTAATAAATTCACTAACTGTCGAACTGTCTCCTGTATAACTTCTTAATTAACTAACTCCATACTGTCACTATATTTGTCTTAATGAATGCTTGCTCCAAATTACATCGTATTTATATCTTTTCATCGTTCAAGAATGTTCGGGAAAGAAATCATGTCCAAATTGTTCTATTTTATCAATATCTGAATGTTCTCGAATATTCTACTCCGCAAATAGAGTTAACTTCCTTCAATTGACCTGTTAGAAAAGAAGAATTTTGTAGTCTTCCACCTACAAGAATGATGCCCTTTTGAAGAAATGGTGTCAAACTTAGAAGTCGACTCTTCCTGTCTACCCTACCTAGTTTTAACAGATCATCGATTTCAGTTGAAAAGACTTCCCGATGTACAACTGATATTAACATATCTAGTGATTGATTTATTTCGGTTAAGGAGAGATCACCTTGAACTCTTTCTTGTTTGGGTTTTCTGTAATTAGAAATAAATCTTAAACAATAAGCTGCTACACGCTGAAGTTTTTGTAAGCTAGAAAATTTTTCAAATGGAAATAAATGAACTGGTTGTCTCTGAAGAAATGTGTAGATTTTTCGAACTTCAAGAAGACTATCTGCTGAGATGGGACTAAGATTAGATATATCTTGTAGCCACTTATCTGGAGCTTGTTTTAACCAGGGTGGTCCACTAAACCAATGTGAATTCTGAAGTAAATTAGCTGAAGTCATACCTCGTGTAAGAATATCAGCTGCATTTGTTGCTGTGGGTACATATCTCCATTTATCTACATTTGTGAGAGATTGAATTTGAGCTATACTATTCCACACAAAAACTTGTAACATATGAGGAGAAGTTTTAATCCATGCTAGTGTAACTGTGGAGTCGCTCCACAGATAGTAATCATCAATTGAGATTGTTAACGATTTAACAACTTTCTGAAATAATTCTGCTAACAAGAGCGCAGCACATAATTCCAACCTTGGAATGCTAATGAACCCTTGTTTTGGACGTAAGTAAACTAGTTTGAATAGTGTTATTTGAATCAGTGGACTGTGCATAGATACATGCACCATAGGCAGACTGAGACGCATCAGCAAACCCAAGTTCAGTTCTTCTGTTCTTATAGAAATCCATTTATTGCGAATGTCTAGTGGAACCTCTTGATCCCAAGATAAATGTAAAGACCAAAGCGATTGAAGCAATATTTTTGCTTTAATAATTAAAGGACTAACTAAACCTAATGGATCAAAGATTTTTGCTATTTCGGATAAGATAAGTCATTTTGTGAATTTTGTAACTTGGGGTAACGTTACCTTCATAGAAAAGACATCCTTGTTTGCTGACCAATAAAGCCCTAACACCTTTGACGCTTCTGAAGTGCCAAAATAAAATTCATCAAATTCTTGTGTATGCTGAATATTTGTGAATACCTCCAAATTGTGATTTCCATTTTCTGAGATGAAATCCTCCTGATTTTAATATGTCATCTATTTGTTGGCACAATATGATTCCTTGATTGACTGAATCTGCACCTGTAATTAAATCATCTACAAAGAAATCATTCTTTATGACTCGAGCTGCTTCTGGATTGGATTTTTCATTTTCGATACCTAACTGGACCAGACATCTCGTGGCCAAATATGAACCACTTACAGTGCCATAGACTACTCTGTTAAGCGCATATGTCTGCAGTTCTTCGTTAGGATTGTTTCTCCAAACAATTAATTGCAACGGATGGAACCTTTTGTGTACCATCACTTGTGTGTACATTTTACAAATGTCTGCACAAATTACTATGTTATGTTGTCTAAACCTTAACATAATTGAATACAATTCATCTTGAACTACTGGACCTACTATTTGAATGGAATTATATGAATGTCCTGAAGATGATAATGCGGAACTATTGAAAACAACACGAAGCTTGGTAGTGTCACTTTTTTCCTTTAAAATACCATGGTGTGGTGAATAATAGGTAATTTGAGTATCACTAGGAGTAAACCATGTCATGGGGTTTAATTCTTCATATTCTTTCATGAAGTCTGAATACAACTTCTTTAGTTGGGGGTTGACTGCTAGCTTTCTCTATAAACTGTAAAACTGTTTCATTGCTATGTCCTTTGAGTTTCGTAACCTTGATATTGGAGACGTCAGGGCTTGGAGACGAGTGGCGCGGGATCGCCTTTGTTGGAGGCAGAAGTTACAGGAAGCCAAGGCTCAATTTGGGCTGTAGCGCCATTGGAAGAAGAGAAGAACCTTGATATTGGTTCCTTTAACGGAACTGATACAATGAATCGATCTGATGTATCACGTTGAACTGTGTTTATGAAATGTTCTTCCACTTGCTGCTCTTCATAAAACTGTTTTTTGTAGTACTGGTAGATGTTTTCCTATGTTAATCGTACCTGTACATATGAGGTTCCAATAAGAATCTGCACCAATGAGGATATCTATATTTTTGGGTTCATTGAACCTATCATCTGCTAGTGTAATATTGTTGGGAATCGGTAATGAAGATTTAGAAAAATACCTATTAGGCAAATCATCTGTTATTTGTTGAATAACTAAACACTGAAGAGAACATGAAAACTGATTACTGAGAACTGTTACATTACAAGAGGATTGAATCACAGACTGATTCTGTGCAAGTCCTGATACTGACAACTGAACCCTTTGTTGAGTAATCCCTAGGCGATCTGCTAAACCCTTTGATATGAAATTAGACATTGAAGCATTATCTAAAAGTGCTGTACAAATATGCTGATTTCCATGCTTGTCAAATACTTGTACCAAAACTGTGGCTAATAAGACCTGACCACTTGTTGCAAGATTACAAAAATTCTTGATTATTGTATCTGGTTTAGCTTCCTGATTTGATTCTGAAGCTTGATTTAAAACTTGCAACCCATTACTGACTGTACTCCTTAGCTGAGTATCTACTGGTACAGTAATGTTAGTATGTCTGTTTTGACAATATGAGGTTGGATCTGCTTCAAGTCAACAGTTTTGACTTGAATCCAAATTTATACTCTGAGGATTGTTATCTGAAGAACAATATATACTACCATAAGCTGTAGTTGGCTCCTTGCTCTGAGAACCTTGACCAGAAGTATAAAACTGACCTGCTTGTGAACCTATGCTCTGAAAACTTTGAGCTGAAGTATTGACTTGATCTGAATGCGAATCTGTGCTCTGAAAATCTTGAGCTGGACCATAAACTGTTTAAGCTCAATACAATGCCCTGTATATGAATTCTTAGAGCGCTCACTTGCTTTATCGCCTTCTATACAAGCTACTTGTTGGTTATCGCGATTGATTTTGCGCGATACCGCTAATTGTGAATAATATTTGTTATATAATTCTTCGCGCTTCGTATATTCATCCTCTAATAATTCAAATTGAACCGTATTTTCTATTTGCCCTGAACCTCATCGAATTTGCCCTGTAAATGTTCTATATTATTTACCATTTCTATAGGCTGTAATACTTCTAAATCTGAAATCGTTTCACCCTTAGTTATTCTATCATTTAACGCTAATATAAATTTCGAAAATATTGTGAGTTTGCATTTAAAACCGCCCCTCTTTCGCTTTAAATTCTCCTTAATTTTATAATGAATTAAACAGTAAACAGAAACAGATCATAAATCGCTTGATATTCGACCCTAACGTTCTAAGAATTATCAGATATGCAGAATAAAGGTACAAAAGACTGATAAATAAAAGGGAATGTGAAATGGGTATGCTCACCAAAATATTTTTATGTTTGTTCTAACAGCTGGCCTCCCTGCGCGGCGCCACAAATCTTCGCATCAACTCGTAGGGTAGGTCTTCACAAGTTTTAAGAACCACAGTTGTCCAATTATGTAACTGTCTTAAGAATAACGTTCGGATGTCTATAATGCGCTTGAGCCACTATGATGCACTGCTGCTATCTTCTTCTTCTTTAAGTGCCGTCTCCCAATCGGAGGTTGGATATCATCATCACTATCTTTACTTTATCTACTGCTGCTCTAAAGAGTTCTATAGAACTGCATTTAAACCAGTTCCTTAAATTCTTCAACCATGACACTCTCCTTCTTTCTATACTCCTTCCTCCTCTTATCTTTCCCTGTATTATCAGCCTTAGCAGTTCATATTACTGTCCTCTCATTAAGTGTCGCAGATATTGTAACTTTCTTATTTTTGTTGTGTTTATTATTTCGCATTCTTTGCCCATTTCTCGCAATACTTCAGTGTTAGTTGTCTTCTGTGTCCATGTTATTCTAAGCATCCTCCTGTAATACCACATTTCAAAGGAATGTAACTTATTTATGTGTTCTTGCTTCTCAGTTATGTCTGCTAAACCACTCTCATCTTTATCTGCAGAGTCTTCATCAGTTAAGATGTTACTATTAGGAGGCTCTATATACAGTGTAGGTAAAAGTTTATGGTCGGTATGGTAAAATTTAACAGGATATCTAACGCAGATATAAAATCATATCTCCAGCGAATAGACAAAGATAACAATCATATTTCCCCTTGGTCTCCCCTCCATAAATATTTTTAACACTCATTGCTCATTCGTGAGACGAATAGTTCCGATCAGAGATATTTTACATATTCTCTGGTTCCGATCCTAATATACCTAAAAAACTAGAGGTGGATCCTCTATTTTTTATCGGAACCGTTTTTCGTAAACTGTAACTAGTTGATTGTTTACCAGTATTCAAATTGGCGAGTACACAAACATATTGGCTATTATCATTTATGTGTATAAGTATTGAAGTGAAAGAACCTAACGAAGGATATATTTCTTATAACTTGAAAAATAAATTAAACAATACAAATAGTACTTACATTTACATTACACATTATTAAATCGCGAATCGTCTAAATTGACATTTAAAAACAAGTTTTTCCACTTTTCTTTTTAACCGTGTTCTTCTTTTATTTAAAATTAAACCAGATTTTAAACATGTGTTCACAACGAAAAGATTTTGTTACAATATTACAATATTTTATGAATATAGTGGTTAAGTTAGGTATACATGACGATGGTTTTCCACCACGGTAATGGACAGTTCCAATCTCCGTTTGAAATTTTTTGTGGGTAATATATCATCAGACAAATACATGTCGACTTCTTTTATATCTCTCGATACAGGTGTATGTTTAGATGAGTCACGTCCAATTAATTCATCAAAAATACACCATGGACTTAAGTCATCTTTATCAGTTTCTTTTTCTTGTACTGGTTGATTTTCAAGATTTACTAAACTTATGCAAAGACTTGTTTCATCCGTTTTCCATAGGTGAAGAACCAGCTTTTAAAAAGTTTGCAGGGTGGATTCCTGGATATAAACTGCCAACAAGAAAAACTGTCAGGTTCATTACTTCAGGAATGTTATGACGAAACGATTTGATAATAGATAAAATAAAAAGTCCTATTTTCGACAATTCTGCAAAAAATACATTTAAAAACAAGTACCTTATCTTCAGAAAGGCTTTTAAAGTATTAATTACAACATAACAAAGTTCCCAAACGACCAATCCAAGATATGGAAACTAGGTAGAACTTCACCTACTATATGTTAAAAAAAATGACCGAGTTAGAAGAGGCAATCCGTTCCACATCGGTATTAAATAATACAGACTTAGACTTAGACCAAATCTAAATAAATAACACTGGATTATTTGTTCTCAGCTTTCCCAAATTTTACGGCCGTTTAAAGAAATAACAAGTACAATGAGTGACCAAAAATACTTGAAGGGTAGTTCAGTGATTGTTATGGTACGCTGCCTGCAAGAATCTTGCAATAAAATTTTAGCAAACGGTAAATTTAGCAATAAGGTTTAGCAAACCTCACATCCATAGTATCCGACGTAGTACAATTACTAATATCGGGTTTAGCAAAAAGATTTAAAGGGATATAACAGAGTGGCACATTGTTATTATGTACATTTATGGATTCACCATTTAAAGTGCAGGGTTTTTCTGATAAAAATGAAGATAAAAAAAGTAAAGAAAAGTTAAGAAGCTGGTTACTTCTATAATTAACGAACAAGAAGATTGTACTATTGAAAATCAACCAGTACAAGAAAAAGAAACCAATAAGGATGACTTAAATCCATGGTGTATTTTTGATCAATTAATTGGAGATGGCTCATCTAGACGTACACCTGAATCGAGAGTCCATTACAACGGTGGAAAAACCATCGCCATGTATATCCTAACTTAACCACTATTAGTATTGTAAATGTGAACACATGTTAAAAATCTGGTTTAATTTGAAATAAAAAAAAAGAAGACGGTTAATAAGAAGTAAAGTTGAAAAACTTATGTTTTTGAATGTGAATTTAGACTATTCGCGATTTAATAATAACGTGTAATGTAAATGTAAGTACGAGTTACTATTTGTATTGTTTAGTTTATTTTTCAAGTTATAATAAATAAATCATTAGTTTCTTTCACTTCAATAAATATACACATAAACGATAATAGCCATTATGTTTGTTTATGTAGGTACTCTCTTACTTAAAAACTACTTTTAAACAATCATAGTTACTTGTTTACAAAAATTTAAATTTTTAAATGCATTCATTTTTTTGGAATCCTGAGAAAACTAACAAATATTTTTGAAAAATTTAAATGCAGAATAAAAGATTACATTATTACCGAGGGCCGAAAGTCCCTTAGAATAAACAAAAAGGTTTTTGAATGAGATATTTGAAATTAAAAATCACACTAATTTTTTTTCACCTCTATAACTTATTAAAATAAACATTATAGAAGTTTTCAGGGACTTTCGGCCCTCGGTAATAATGCATTCTTTCATTCTGCGTTTAAATTTTTCAAAAATATTCATTAGTTTTCTCAGGATTCGCAAAAAATTAATGCATTTAAAAAATATTGGAACGAAATTTTGTGCCTACGCCCTTAACGATAAAACTACCACGACCCAGCTCTACTACTCGTTACTCGGTCGGCCAAACCAGACCAGACCAGACCGACGTTGCCAAATAATTATTGTGTATGAATATTTTTTAATGTGGCGTTATTGTATGCAGTTTATTATTTCATATTGAGAATAAGGCACAATGTGACTTTAAAATAAGCTTATTTTGATGTTTAGATTTTTAATTCGGAAATCATACTTAAAATACGAAACATTAATAAATTTTATTTATATAAAACGATTTCCGAAGTGGAAATCAAAATGTTATATTACACTTATTGTAAAGTAAACTTGTGGCATATTCCCAATAAAAAAACAGTAAGCTGCCATTTAAATCAATTTCGCCCAAATTGGATTATTTTAGAACATTGTTCAAATGCAAAAAAAAACAACAGGTCAAATAAATTTAATAAGTTTGGCAACGTTGAACTTCCCCTTTCCAGGCATGCATGTTTGGTGATATAAAGGGCGGACCTAATATACCTCTCTCTTTCTAAACAGCTGTTTCTCACTCCATCTCACGTAAGGTCCATACCGACCATAAACAATTTCCTACACTGTATATATATATATATATATATATATATATAATATATATATATATATATATATATATATTCTCTGATAGCAAATTAAGTGAACCGCAAATTCAAAGCTTCTTGCTAGAGGCTTTCAACGACGCTAGAAGTACATTTTTACTTTGACATGCATCTACGATTAACCTTTGAAAATTACCATCTTTTTTCACTCTTTACGTAGAGCCAAATATAATGGCCAAATACTAGACTGCATTTCATTTCGGTTGAACTTTCACAAGAGCTCCTGACGATGGGTTGAATAACCCGAAATACGTGTCGGGCTATGGTGGAGTTCCGATCGAAATGAAATGCAATCTTTTATTTTCATTTAAATGTCTTTTTCTTCGTAAAGAGTGAAAAAAGATGGTAATTTTCAAATGTGA